>CM046833.1:49293788-49413788 GCA_025618425.1 Heliocidaris tuberculata
CGATACGAAATAAAGAAGTTTTGAATTTTCAAAGTAGTAATCAATCAAACACAAATTGGCAATTCTTGCAAGCTCCTCTCCCATTTGCCCTGTACATACAAAATCGTAAATTTCCACTTTTTCTAAAGAAGATATTTAATCATACATGCACATGCAACTTGATATAATCATTGTACATAATTATGTTTGTACCTGAAACCTATATGAAACAAATGTATTCCTTCATAAACAACTAAGAAAATGAAAATTTATGAAATTTTCTGTACAGACCAAATGGAAGAGGAGCTCGCAAGACACGTCACTGAGTTGCCAATTTGTGTTTGATTGATTACAACTTCAAAAATTCATAACTTTTTTATTTCTAGTCAGATTCTACTCAAACTTTCACCAATCTGTTTCTTTAAATTTTCTGCTTTTATTCAAATCAACTAAATACCAGGGTTGACTTTCCCTGTAAGAAAATGTAGCAGAATATCATACAACTGATGTCACACAAAAAGGATGCCCTTATATTCCAAATGTGACTAGAAATGCATAATTTAAGATTCTTTGAAACTTTCACCCAAATTTTGAAACCTCATAAGAGTGTAGTCCTATACACCTATTTCTGTGTGCTGGGCTTTTTCACTTTCAATGATTTGTTGCGAGACTGAGAAAAGTCAGTTTGTTATCATTCAAGATTTTTCTGGAATCTCACATTACTCAGTTATTAATGTTTTAACATTCCCAACGAGTTCTAAATTGTTCCATTTCACAATGCAATCACATGACCAGTACTCGGATCTTCTCGTTGACCCATAGAAGAACTGAATTTTCTCAAGGTCCTCTTAAATTACTCTGCAATGTAGTATTTATCTTGGTTTTCCGGCATACTAACTTTATGGCCTTGAGTTTAAATGAAATAAAAATACAACAATATATTTTTTTTCTCCCTGCAGCAATGTCTCTTCCTCTCAACCCACCTACCACACAAATGCCCCTTCCACACCAGGCGAGGGCAGCATACCCAGCTCGGTGGAGGAACTCGTGAATGCGTTCAGTTTCTCCCAGCCTGTCCACATGGACAACATGCTGTTGGGTAGCCAGCTGCAGTGTACTCCTGGGGCCTCACAGGTGAGAAGCTTTACATGCAGCAAGTTGACATTAACATAGAAGCTATGAATAGACCAGGGCCCTGTTTCATAAAACTTGTTATCAATAACAAGTTGCAGTAACTGTTATAAGCTACTGAAATCCGTGCATTTGATTGGTTGAGAGCAAATTTGTCATAGAAATATGGCAGCTGTTACTGATAACAAGTTTCATGAAATGGGGCCCAGTGCATAGTTGAAGTATATTACAAATGAACCCAAATAACCACAGACCTTGCTAAACATGGAGAGGTCCCTTTTTGTGTACTTAAGAATAATCACTCCCCCAAAATATAAGGGTGCCTCATGAATACATGTAGCTTTTGTTTCCCTTTTTGAAAATATTACTTCCACCTGAGTATCATGGAATGTACCATGGTGCATAATTGAATAATGACTACATGACATTCATTAGTACATAAGTTAGCATGTCGGTGGGTTTTACAGAGATGCCAGTTTTCCGGATTTTTCCTGAATTCCAGATTTTTTCATTGCCAGAAAAAGATTCCTGGAAAAAAAAAAAATCAGTTTTCATAGTAAAATCCGTGAAAATTAAGTTATACTACGTAGATGCCCTGCAACTACCTTATCTTGTCTATGTGGACTGTTTGTGCTTACATGTACAGTGTATACGAAGCATGCATGTGAGCTCAAACAGTGTACAGTAACAAGATAAGGTACTTTGCAGCGAGTCCATGTTATGTATGATGGCAGTACACGATTGTGCGATCGCGAGATAGGGAAATCACAGCCCCTAATAACCGGCATTTGTCCTCTGAGAACTGATTCTAAATTTCACAAATGAGTCCGAATAGAATATCATCGCTGTGTTCCATGATTCAGGTGAGGGAGAATGTCTACTTTGATGGTTAATTTGTTGAAATAATCTCTTGAAGAATCCCTGCTGGTATTCACCTTCCAGCGGCCTAGATTATTGGTAGTGTGGTGGGTACACTGCGTGCACATCATGAATCGATCTTCATAACCAGGCTTTTGTAGTTTGTTTTCTACTCTTTAACTTTATCTTGGGGTGTTTGAATTTAGCTGTGGTTGACTACATACATGTACCATCAGGGAATTTCTGGAATGTTATAGAATGAAGATAAAGTAATTTTCCGTTGAAAAAAATCTGGTTGCTGGTGGGGAAGTCTTGATGTAAACTTCTGTTGTGGAAATACATGTAATGAGGAGAGTTTGTGTTTACAAACTTATCCCAAGAGGGACGAGGAAATGGGCTGTGAATTAAAAGACCCTTTGGCCCTCACTGATTTTTTTTTTTTTGGGGGGGGGCTGTGCATGTGAAAATGTTCTTGCCACCTGTATTGTGTGTTTTGAGTTTAGATTTTACTCAGAAAGATAAGGCAACTGGGCAAGGCCATTTGCATGTGGTGTGGTAAAAAGCAGATCAATTGTCTAAATCATGTCAATATTTCTTTGTAATGTATTACTGTAGATTATAGATTTTAAGAAAAAGTACCAGCTTCAGGGGGCTTTGCCCCTTGACCCCGCCAGAGGCCCTGGGTGGGTCCCTGGGCCCCCGGCCTGGGTTTTCAGGATTTTTTTGAGCTATCACTTAACATCTCTGGTTTTAGAATTTGTACTGATGACCTTTATCTGTTCATGCTCAGATTGTACTAGGTGTTCAAAAAAACCAGTTGACATAACTCAAAATTTATAACTTTTATCAGACTGAGGTTTTCATATTGTAAAGTTGTAGGATCTAAATTCATTGGGAAAAACTTCTGTAAAATTTCCTTAATTAATATTCCTAGAATAATGTTTAATTAGATTTCCACTTTAGAAAAAAAAAGATCAAGGCCACAAACTCTTGTGTGTATCAATAATCAATTCAGAGCACAATTGTTATTGTGCATTTCAGCTGAAATTCCAGAGCTCCTCCTTTAACCATGAGTCATTAATGACAACGAATAGCAAAAGGTTGGCAGAAAGCTCAGGTGTTATCCACAGTGGTATTGTTGTGTTCTGAATTTAATTACTGATTCACAACGATTTCGTGGCCTTGATTTTTCCAAACAAGAAAATGTTCAGAGCATTATTTTAATATTGATAGATTTCGAAACTTGTCCCGTTATGACCAGACAGTGGAGATTTATTGATTTAATCTATGTTCAGACTCCGATGCAGAGACTCGTGAGACGTATGACAAGGTTCTTCACAAACTGTGGCTGTGAGAAAACACTGAAGGTCCTTACCTCTGCATTGGATAAACTCACAATCTACTCATGGAAGAAAAGCTGTCCTAACCAGGTAGGATCTCGGTTCCTGCGTCATTTTATCTGTTCCTTTATCTTAACCCACCGTTTAAAGTGCACCAATCCCCTAAAAAAACAACATTTGTGTACAGCTAAATGGTATAAAGTTAACCTCAAAACACTTTACCTGACCCTCTATGGGTTAATGGTTAAGGAGTATGAAGAAAATAAAGGAAAACTTAAAAACGCCCTCGCGCAGAACCCTACTCCGACTTCGGTTCCGCGGGCCCTATTTTGTGCGAACGTATACGGATGAATTGATTAGTCTACTCGCCTGGCTTCTGTATAGAGGAAAGAGTTCACTATAGTCTTCATGATGATTAATAACAGTCACTTTGGCTGCTTTTATGTGGACTGTCCCATTCATTGTTACATTTGAATCTCTTTTTTTTTCTGCCTCTCCCCTCCAGCCCCCAAGCCCCATCATCCTTTTCTTGATATTCAGTGATTTTATTAGAACATTTTCTTTCTACAGGTGACAATCTCTACACTGGACAAGCATAAGAACCAACTCACAGAAATCATTATCATTATTGTTGTTACTGTTGTTATTATGATATTCAATGATTTATTAGAATGTTTGCTTTCCACAGGTGACAATCTCTACCCTAGACAAGCGCAAGAACCAACTCACTTTCAAGGCCAACCTGTTAGAGATGGATAAGAGAGTACTGGTAGACTTCAGATTATCAAAGGTAAGCATGGCTTCTTGAACGAGAAGGTTGAGTTTTAGTAAAGATGAAAAATAATTTGGGAACTTTCTCGTTCTTTTTTTATGTCAGTTTGGAAGATTATCATGGAAAAAATGTCCCCTGAAAAGGATTGCTCTTCACATGCCCTCATATTCAAAATATGAGAAACTGCTGAAATGTTTGGACCAAACTTTCCTGCCACATGTGTGTGCTGTCCCATACACCCATTTCTGTGTTTTCATGATTCCGAAACCTCACAGTATACACCAATTCTTATCTACTGCATAATCAACCTTTGCCATTTGCTTCAGACAGTTTCTCAATGTCATCCCCAAAACCAAAACTCAACCTTATCTGGCAGTTTTGAATACTACTACTTTAAAATCATAAACTTTTGTGAAATGTTTTATAGGACTGCAATTTTCTTGCTAGGAAACTTGTTAATTGCAGAAATTTGATGTTGTAAATTAATTAATTTACAGTAAAACACTTTCATGACACGAATCTCCATCCCTCGACTCAGGTATCTGTCCATTCATTAATTCTTATTATTATTAAATGTTTGGTGTCACCTGTGCCTGGGTGGAATAAAGCGAAGTGAATCACTGTAACCCTCTGGTCTCTCCTCGCTTTCTAAGTGATTGCGATGTACAGGTGGAAATCACACTGAGGCTTCCCCCTGTATCCCCCTCTTTTTATTGTGATCGCGATTGTGAGACATAATTTCTTCTTTTTTTGTTTGATTCTTTCCAAAAGTTTGGAACTCTGTTGATCAAAAGACGTAGATTCATATCGTTCTCTGTCTCTCAATTCCTTCCCCCTTCTCCTCCCCCCCCCCCCCTCTCCTCGCTCTTTCTCTCTCTCTCTCTCTCTCCTCTCTGTAGGGTGATGGTCTGGAGTTCAAAAAGCACTTCCTGAAGATCAAAGACAAGCTTCCATCCATCATCGTCAAAGGACCTCCTCTGATGCCACTTTGAACATTTTGTGACCCTTCAATTGCTATTGAGGGACTACCCTCTAGGACTAACTCAAACCACCATGGTGCCAATGTAAACGTACCCTGATTTTAACTTGCTTCGGGACCATAACTGTTCCTCGTCAGGGACTAACTAGACCTCCACTTGTACTGAGCCTGGGGTTGCTACAGATCCATCTTTACTCCTTGTCAAGGACTGACTAGAACTCCTCTGATGCCATTGTGAACGTACCCGGATGTTGCGATTGTTACAGGTCCATCTCTGCTCCTGTCTCCTTGTCAAGGACTAACTAGATCTCTCCTGGTGCTACTCTGAACACTGCAATACCAGCTGCTGATACCATTTGCACTGTGATTGTTCTCAAGGGATCTGTCATTCTAATCTTCCAAAGGCTGACCCATAGAGCAGCTCTACGAGTCCAGTGCTGCTTCTTGTCAAGGGACGAAATAAACCTCCGTTGGTGCCACTCTGAACTGTCCTGAGCCTCATCAGCATGCTACAGGGGATCTGCTTCTTTCCAGGGACTATTAAACTAGACCTGAACTTCCTCTTACACTTTTATCTATTTATCCTGTTGGGAATTACTAGACCATGCTGATGAGCTACTAAACTGTGCAGGACAAAATTACTGCTACACACCAGTACCTCCTTTCTGAGAGGCTTTTATTAGTGGATAAAGTGCAAGAGAAATTGGAATTGAGACATTTCATGTGCTAATTCAGAGTATCACATAGAAAGACAAGCAAGATTGGTGGATGGGAATTACTTAAGTCTATTTCTTATCATTTTGGAAGAGGTCTAAAGAATGTTGACCCATTGACCCAGATTCATGGAGATGGTCAGTCCATGGTCTGAATTGTAAGTTTTAACTGCCATCATGGTCGAAAGTAAAGCCTTAATGTGTACCAACCACCTGAAAAATTATTTGTGTACAGCTAATGTATAAAATCAACCTCAAAACACTTTACCTGGCCTTCTGCAAGTTAACGGTTAAGGAGTATGAAGAAAATGAATGATAACCTAAAACCCCCTCGGAGTTGGGTTCAGCGCAGGCCTTTATTTTATGCAAGCGCATATGGGTGCGTTGACTAGTCTCCTCACAAGTTGCTGTATTGTTTATTGGGAGTGTATTGCAACTTGCAATATCTCTTTGAATTAACATTTGAAGCTCATATTTTGAATATACATGTAGTATATCATCGACATACATGTAGAACCCCTAACATTCAGAGCAAAATATTTATTATGATTCGTACACTTTAATAAGTGTATATGAGCGATTATTGCCCACCTAATGGACATAGGACGGATGTCTACTACACTTTTATGGAGGTTTAGACCATGGGTGAAGATTAAAACGTCTTTCGTGAATTTGGGCTATTGTTGACAATCTCTGTAAGACCAAGGTCAGTACACACAAGATGTTGCAAGTAGATACAGCTTGCCCTCGATCATGCCCTGGCATCAAGATTGTCGTAAGGAATCCCTCTTTTCATATTCTTTAAACACAAAAAATATGTCCTCAAGAAAATCGTTTAGTGTGGTAATCTTCTGTAGCTTTTCCATTAGCTCTGTATTTCCAAGGGAAAGAGTTATTTGAGCATTGACCATGCCACAGACTTGGGCATGCTGTGGAAGGGTTCTCACTTTAATGATTTGGTGTTGTAAGCATTCCCTAAATCTGCAAATCCGTGAATGACCAACTGGCTTTCCGAACACCCTTTGAAATTTGAACAGACTCATGTTACCTCATTGTTGGGGCCTTTCTCAATGGGTCATCATCATATCCACAAAACATGGTGAAGGCATGAAAGGATTAGTCTCGTAATCGACTTACATCCTGCTACCCTATTCATCACTTTTTTAAAACGTCAACTCAGAAGATGGATTAAGGATTTTGATTGTCCAGGTTGAATGACAAATCGGAACGATAGCCTTATAGGAATGCTGCAATCGTCTGACAAGCACACATCCTTTTTGTAGTTGGTTATTTGTAGGAGCCATAAATGGTACAGTGGTGCACTACCAGCCTTCTCTGGAAGAAAATTGATTGAAAGAAATACGATGACCGAATCACGGGCGGATGGGGGGAGGGGGATGATCTGACAGGACCAAGGCAATTTTGCACGTTGAAAGTATGCATTGACACATTAATTGGTCCATATGGAGTGAAGTATGGCCTTATGACATCTCAGGGGAGGACCAAAACAACTCTGGAGATTGAAAGTAGGCATTGACAAGATGTATTACCTTTGTCAGTACCTTGTTGGGGAGAATCTATGCATGGTTTTTATTTTCTGAAATTCCCCACGCTTGGTATTAGCACGAAGGGTGTTATGTACAGGCAAAAAGGCAGTTTACTACTAAAAGTATGACACAAGGACTTGAATGGCAGAGAAACATGAATTTATTGTTCCAACGGAAATCACACTTTTAGCCCAATATCTCCCTCGCTGATGGATTAGAACCGATGGGTCACAAATATTAAGTGACACAAGCATTGCAGGAGACAGAGTCAAATCGTTGCACCACCATTCTTTGTTTCAAGTTATCTATGTTGAAAAGTTGGTTTACCTTATTTGATGTCTTCCTAAATATGTTTGTTTTCTTTTGCGAAAAGAAGTAAAATGTATTTGTATGTAATTGTTGTTTCTGTGATGGTGCTTTGTCATTGAGTGTTCACTTGATATTCCTAAATTTGATTTGTGTTCCATGTCAGTTTTTATTCAATGCAATTACGAGATGGGCTTGTACTTGCTGGTAAGCTGGTAAAATTTAATGTTCAAATTATTGGTGTAACTTTCTGTTGTAGCTGGTGCTGTCGAATTATGACATTCATTGACAAAGGAATCAAGAATTTCAATTTATGTCAGATAGTTCTGCCATGTGTTTATTTTAACGGGGTAAGCTCACTAGTCATAAAGACTGCTGTCCATGAGGCGTGACTAAATGAATAGCGGTTTTGTATGAATAGCGGTCTTTCTCAATAGCGAGCAAACCATAGACAAATTACCTCGCTATTCATAAGGACCTCCATTCATAAGGACCACTATTCATAACTATTCATAAGGGCCGCTATTCATAAGGCGTGTTAAATGAATAATGATTTTCTATGAATAGCGGTCCTTATGAATAGCGAGCGGACCCGATTTTACTAATGTGGATGTATTAAACGTTTTGGTGTTGTCCTGTCAAATACACAAATGTAATTTTGTAAAAAAATACCTTAGTTATTTTTGTCTTTATACAGAATGTGCCAAAATATACATACATGAACTTCCAAGTTAATAAGCGTTTCCTATTCTTACTGGTAAACGTTACATTTGTAACATATAAATCGTGGCTAACGTAAATCTTGTCGTAATGTACACAAATTTATCAATGCAAATAATGAGGAAATTGTTCAGGATTAGACAATCGATCACTTATAAAACCAACCAAAATCAAGATGTACAATATGATTTAGATTTAGGAATTGCAGGATTGAGTAGGGGTGTTAGTAATAATAATAATAATAATAATAATAATATTAAATATAATAGTAATAATAATACAGTGGAAACTCGCTATAATGAGCTCTGATATAACAACATTCCTGATATAACAAGGTAATTTTGCTGGTCCCCGGCCTTCATGTTCTTTTGTTTTTTTACCCTGATATGAGAGGTTCCTGATATTCCTTGTTATAGTGAATTTCCACTGTAACGATAATAGTTATCATGATAATTACAATTTAATTTATAATAATGATAATTAATAGTAATAGTTATAAATAGATAAATTGTTCTTTTGAAAGAAAAAAAATGTACTGTACACCATGCCATTTGTCCCATGCCACCTGTATACTTGTTATGATTTTTGGGGGGTGCACAGTACATGTATCAGAATTCATGAAAATATAGGAATGGGGGAAAGAATGGCTGTTAATAAATCTACCTGTATAGAAAATGAAGGGCATCAACTTTTTAATGTAGAAAATTTATACATGTCAGTTACATAATTGACATGTACCAGAATGCATGTTTATGTTAGAATCTTGGAATGAAAAAAAAAAAAAAAGAGGCTTGTAATAGATCTACACTTGATAGATAGGCCTATATTGACATGACAGGGCATCAAGTAAAGAAATGTGATTATTAAAATCACAACATCATAAGTTGGAAAATCTTCCAGCATTTGACATTTGTAATAATTTTTACATGGTAGGAATTATGTAGACATGTTTTGAGCTTTCGAACTGAAGGCAGGGATAACATTTTCCCCTCTCAACTTCAATGTTCTATCCAAATTTAAAGAGCTTTCAAATTGTTTATCTTTGGGAATAACAATATTCTGATATTCATTCAGACATGTGTTTATGTAATCAAGACTAAAATACAGATTGCATACTGCAGAGAAATGGTACCAATCAGTATTATGAAACTTGAAATTGTAGAGTGTACGTTAATCTACATGTAGATCTAGTGTAGTGCAGTTTGCATTGTAGTAGTCCATTCTAAGGTACGGTACATATAGTAAAAAAGATAAATAGTTTTAAGTACTAAATGGAGAAGGAAATAGATAAGTACAGTTAACCTTGCATAACTCAAAGTCGGTGACACAACATTTGCTCCTGCAACATTTGCTCCTCTGTCCATATCTCTGAAAGGTCAAAGGTTAAGGTCAAGGTTATGATTTGGTTTTTTGTTAAAGGTAACAGATAGTTTTGGGAGGCCCTCAAAAACTTTTCGTGAGATTTCTTTGATTTTACTTAATAAAAAGCAGGGTACTAACATAACTAAGATGCTGTGAAGTTTTTTCCTCCTCAAGTGAAATATTTACTGAATGAGAGGTGAAAAGTAATAAAAATCCCTGGCCCCAAAAAGAGGGGATGTAAATTCAAACAACGGCCACACACACTACTCACATTAGGATTGCTGTGTGTATAGAATACGCTGCACATAGTGCGAAGCGCTGGGTTTATTGTGCGGGGAACCTTCGGATGGATATGGTCTTAGCGTGAGGCAGTGAAAAGCCGTTACCAAGCGTTTCTTACAGATATTTACACTAAAATTTGTTCGAAATCGTGAATGGAATGTTAAATAATCTTGTACATGTGTCTTATGATAAAAGGAGAGTAGTATGTGACTATGTTAGATACCTAAGTTTCTTGCCAGTATGATTTTTGCTACCGAGACTGTCTATGAGCTTTAAGGACAATGTGAAGATTAGGATTAGGGTTAGGTTTAACATGGCAAAGTTAGACCGGAGCAATTGTCGCAGGAGCAAATGTCATGGAACCCTCAAAGTCGCATTAGTCGAACTTTCCCTAAGTTGAATCAATTTTTTGGATCAAACTATGCAAAATATGTGTTATTTACATCTCCTAAGTCGACATTTGCAGAAGTCGAACTATTTTTTGTGGTCCCAACAAGTTCGACTTATGCAAAGTTTACTGTAGTTTTATGTACTAAATAGAAAGTAATTTCAGTACTAAGTAAAAAGAAAAGTACTAAACTTATGTAGGATATCTTCCTTTTATCATAATTTGTCTAAAATGTCTATGTATCGTAACAGCTTTTGCAAACTGGCAGCAAAGGTTTTTTCGCAAAAACTTTTGAAATCAAACATGTGTAGAAAGACTGCTGATGGGAGACTAAAAGAGTGGTTTTTATACGCAGGTTTCCTTTTGAGACAGTTGACCACACTTTGTGATTTGACTCAATAACTTTTGATTCAGAGCTCTAAAAATTGTACCAGATGCATGAGTAGGACAAGCAAAATTTTCTGCACACACTGTCCATTTTGTTTGCCAGACCGTATTGAGTTTGATGCCAGGAATTATAAAAAGGAGAATAAGCTTTAAAATCGTTAAATTGGCAACACATTGGAATGTTCATAATCATTGTTTTTTTAATTAAATTTGGGCAATTTTTTCAACTTTTCGTCATAGTTCCTAACCATGGATATTGTTTGCAAAGACATTACATTTTATTAGAACCATGTAGCACTGAAAGAAAAATATTGTAAATTTGAAGAACAAAATGTGATAAATCTAGCCCTAAAGTAATTCCTGTCATGAAAGGGTCAACACATATGTCAATGAGAAACACCATTTGAAGGTAAATGCAAAATGTGGTGGTAAAAGACAGGTGATATCTGAAGCAGGTTTGACTGTATGTATTTGTCAGCCTGAAACTTCTGTGAATCTCAACCACTGGCAAAGTTGCAGAGGTTTATGGTTTGGATTTAGTAAATGATATTGTATGGCTGTTCTGTATGGAGTTGTATGGGAAATTCGAAGTAGACATTTCGGTGTTGTCAGTGTTGAAAGAATAGCAGAATGTTAAAGAGTTCTAAGTGCACAAATCATGTTGCTTGCTGCGATACGGCTGCAAATAAAATTTATTTTGACACTTTATCGACTGGTTGTTAAGTTATTTCGTTTATAAAGTCTTCATATGATTGTCTGAACAGGGGGCAAATGTGTGTGTGTGGGGGGGGGGGGGGCACCCATCTCACTAAAAGAATGAAATGTAAATACACAAATCCAACCTTGGGGAGAGTGTGGGAGCTAGGGGCCCCTGTCATCTTAACAAGTTTATCCTATCTTTTTTTTTCTTTTTGGCTTTTTAAAGGGAAATCCAACCTTAATAGCAAGTTACTTTGAAAGAAAGAGGAAAAATCAGAGAAGCAGATTGGTGAAAGTTTGAACGAAATCGGACAAGCAATAAGAAAGTTATGAATTTTTGAAAGTTGTAATCACTATACAAAGGGGAATTTCAAATTGGCCGAATAGGTAATGTCACTGTGATGTAGCTGTGGACAACTCCCCCATTTGCTCCAACACACAAAATGAATAAAATGTCACTTTTTTCAAAATGTATTTCTCAGTAGGATCTTTTTCTTTTATGAGGACCTATAACAATAATGCTATCTCCAATATATTTTGAGTACTTCCCCAGGGGTAGAAATGCCTCGAAGAAAACTGCAAATTAATATTTTTGTGTACGACAAATGGGAGAGTTGTCCACAAAAATGTCACAATCGAATCACCAAATTGCCAATTTGAAATTTGCATAAATGTAGTGATCTCATTTTTCAAACATCCATAACTTTCTTATTCCTTGTCCAATTTCTTTCAAACTTTCATCATCCTGTTTTTCTTATTTTTCTGCTTTCACACAAATCATTTCATTACCAAGGTTGGAATGCCCTTTAATTGGAAGGGGGCACATGACCTCACATGTCCACTATACAGTAGTAGCTCGTCCATTGACATTGTGATTGAAAGATGTGAAGAAAATAAACAAGTGCATGTAGGAACATTCTAAACGTGATATGCTTATGATTTAATACAAGAACAGTTTTTTTTAATTATTAACCACCCCCCCCCCCAAAAAAAACAACAAAAAAAAACAACAAAAAACAAAAAAAACAAAACAAAAAAAACCCAACAAAACAACCAACAACACTTTCGCTATGCCTGGGCCTGGGGCTGGGATGACATTGTGCAAGAGTTAACTACAGTTAACCTTGCACAACTCGAAGTTGCATAAGTTGAACTTTCCCTAACTTCCTAAGTCAAATCAATTTTCTTGACCAAACCAGGAAAGTGTAACTACATGTAGTTACACTTCCCTGACGTAAACTATGCAAAACATGTGTTATTTACATTTCCTAAAGTCAAACTATTTTTTGTGGTCCCAACAGATTCGACTTATGCACAGTTAACTGTATACATGTAACTTCAGGGTTTGGGTTTAATAAATTGGCAAAAGATGGTGAAAAACAATTAAAATCAACTTTGGCCTTGAATGCCCATATGAAAGTGGGGACAATTAACTGATGCCACAAACTGTCTGAAGTTAAACAGGCAAAAATCTAACTTTATTAAACATAAAATTAAATCATCCATGACAATGACATTCCTCGCATATGCCCATGCCATGGGCATGGTAATTTACTACTAGTAGATCTAGGCCTAGATTGAACTAGCTAAATTATTGATCTTCACTTTAAGACTAGAGTTCAAGTTTCAACTAACATTAAAAGTCTGATCTAACAATAACATTCATTGGGTTTTTATCTTATAATTTTAACCTTGTGGTAAAGTGGTAGCAGCATGTTTCTAGCAGCATATCATCCAATTTTAGGACTCGGAACCCATTTTGCTTCTTTGAACGCCAAAACTAAGTACTTCCAAAGTTCGGGATTAGATCTAAGTTATTTAAAGGTTAGATCTAAATCTAGATCTAGTCTTTACTTTTTATTTTATCCCTCTATCGCTCTAACCTGCTAGTGTAGTGCTATTGCTAGTACTACTACTAGACCTAGATCTAGTCTACTAGTATACTATATCTAGACCTCTAGACATGTGCTAATCCAACCCACAATTGAAAAGAAATTAAAAAAAAAAAAAGGCACAAAAGTACACACAAAATATCAACGTCAAGGACAAAGAGCTTCTTTCTAAATCAATTCTTTCTTGGATATTTGATGGCCCTGAAAAGGGCCGATGTTGTGATGGGCAGCAGGAAAAGATGATTCAATATTCCTGGCTCTGGCTGCTCTTTCCACCCTTCCTGGCAGCAGCAGACTTCTTGGGGAGGAGGACGGCCTGGATGTTTGGCAGAACACCTCCCTGAGCGATGGTGACTCCGCTGAGCAGCTTGTTCAACTCCTCGTCGTTACGGACAGCCAGCTGCAAGTGACGGGGGATGATACGGGTCTTCTTGTTGTCGCGGGCGGCGTTGCCAGCCAACTCGAGGATTTCGGCTGCGAGGTACTCAAGAACGGCAGCCAGGTAGACTGGGGCTCCAGCACCGACACGGGAAGCGTAATTTCCCTTACGAAGGAAACGGTGGACACGGCCAACTGGAAACTGGAGTCCTGCTCGTGCAGATCGGCTCTTGGCCTTGCTTCGTGCTTTACCGCCTTTTCCTCCACGGCCAGACATGATGGGTTGACAAGAGAAGTATAAGCGTACTGTGTTGTGAAGAATTGATGAACGGAATAATTTCGGCGGTGTCAAGGTATTTATACCGTTGAGCAGGATCGTACGATAGCCAATCAGATTGCACGACAGCCGCCTAATTCAATGCGAGCGAGCTCCCCGGCCGCTTTATGTAAAGTCTTCAAAAAAGGCGGCATCAATTCCTCCGACGTCCGCATTGCTTAAGTCACTGACATAATCAGGACAAGAGGTGGCGATATATTTTTTCCTGGTTCAACGAATCAAATTTTGTCGTCTGCTAAGTTCTCATTTTCTCCAAAACGGAATAGCCGAACAGCAATAAAACAAAAACACGTAGCCTATAGGACCCTTATAATAATGCAATAAATGAAATGAATAAATGAAAAATAAATAAGTAAGGTTATCAATTTGTAGCATTTGAAGATAGATCTTCTACATTGTTTTTACAACAAGCTAAAACCGGGGGGGGGGGCGGGCACTCATATTTTTATTTTTTTTTCAGACGGGGGTGTGCCGCAGTCACCCTCGAAACGGGGGTCTATAAGGAACTGACTAGAAGCGAAAAAACAAAGGGCCTTTGGAACGGTGGATCTATATACCCAGCTGAGCGAAAAAGCATGGTCTAAATTAAGGCCGGCACTTAGTGTGGGCCTGGGGATTCTATGGTGCATGCATGCATGAAAAAATGCAATTGCGCACTCGAGAGCTAGGGAACGGGGCGCGCCGCGCCGCCGGGGGGAAACGGAGAGAGACGAGCCCTTTTGTTTCGGCAGGGTATCTCGAGAACGCGTGAGAAGGGTGAGAACGGCAGTTTACGGAAATTCGGGTCATGATCTTGAGATCGGGGCTAGAACAAATAAGCTATATAGACCCATAAATAATTAAGGTAAATACGATAATGTTATTAATTTGTAGGATTTGCCGAAACTCTCTAAAAAAAAAATCCAAAATTTTGCCAACAGAATTTTTAACTGAGGGGGTTCCCCTTAGAAATGCCTTTGAACTAATTTCTAATCCTCATTGTGTCAGATTTATTTTGTTCATTTTTTTAGTTGACGCCTATGATAGGGGAGAGCGGGGTGAATTGGGACAATGATCTCGTGCCTTTTTGGCACCCGGTTTTTTGCCTTGTAACTTCTAAAATATTAACTACCTCTCCGATTTTTACAAGGTAAATCATAGTAGGCTACAAAACAAAGTACACAATCCTTATGTTTTTCAGAGTTTTTATATTTGATGCAAACGATCATTAAAAATTGCACGGAATGAAGTGGGACACCATGGACAGGTGAAATGGGATAGTCGGGGAGATATGGGACAAAATTCTTGAACTTTGCTAAAATCACCCTTTTTAATGGTTGTCTTAAATACTAATCACTTTAGAAAAACTTGCTTGAAACTAAAATAATGGATGAATTGTGATGAGAGTTTTGTAACTGAGTTTAAACTATATATTTCGACGGTTTCAGGCAAAAATATATAGTTCTTCATAATACTTTTACTTTTTTTTTACCCAAACGTTTGTCTGAAGTAGTATGAATGAACTGGAAAAATGAATTGACCGATATGAAGTTTTACGATTTTTATGTAGACCGAAAGATATTTTCATGTATTATGATCTATATAGATTATGACTGATAAAAGCTCATTTTCCTTACATACACAAAAAGTAACCGGGGTGAACTGGGACGGGACAAGAATGTCCCAGTTCACCTCGATAGTAAGAAAACAACAACAAATGCCTGCAAAACAGTAGTGTTGGTTATCGTTAAAAATAATATTGCAAAAAAGTATAGGATCATAAATAAGACTTATATGCTGCATGTATGCGGGGTGTTAACTATAGCCAAGTGGTATACTTAAACTTAAAAAATATTTGACAATGAATGATGAAAAATAGAAAAAAGGTGGTAAAAAAAAGAAGTGAAGATTAAACCTACAAGCAAAATCACAGTATAGCTGTGGATATATTTGTGAAGATTGATGGTTAAGACATTTCGTAGGATTCAAACTAATATAGTTTAATTATTTTTTTTTTGTTAGGGGTGGTGTCCCAGTTCTCCCGCGTCCAAGTTCACGGCCCGCTCTCCCTTAATGTTTTACGCAAGATGGCGCTCGACCACTTTTACCAGAGCGCGTTGATAGAGAGAGTTGTGACACGCGCATAATAAGCATGCGCGTACGCGCTCTTAGTTTAAAACATGGCGGATCATGGAGCTCCCAATAGTTCCCTTTCACGTACATTCTCTATGAGAGGGAACTTTTTGAAGCTCCATGAAATGACTGACAAATCAGAAGCGACCTCCAATGTCAGGACTCTCTGTATGGATAACTCTGACTTTTACCAGAGAGTTGTGACACGCGCATAATAAGCATGCGCGTACGCGGTCTTTGTTTAAAACATGGCGGATCATGGAGCTCCCAATAGTTCCCTTTCACGTACATTCTCTATGAGAGGGAACTTTTTGATGCTCCATGAAATGACTGACCAATCAGAAGCGACCTCCAGTGTCAGGACTCTCTGTATGGATAACTCTGACTTTTACAGCTGGCTGTAAAAGTGGTCAGGAGGTGCCGTGGTCCAGTGGTTTAAAGTGACCAGCAAATGAGCTGACATGTGTGTTTGCATAGGTAATGTGACAATTTGTGTGAAGTGACCGTGGGCGTGTCTTCAACCACGATACATACCAATCAGCGGTGAGGAATAGCTGAACTCAATCTGACCTCCAGCTCTACATACATCCCAGTGTATGTTGATTGCAAGCTGTGTATGGGTCAGTGGTCAGTGGCAGTGCCATAGCGTGCTGCGTGTAACACACACACACACACACACACACGCACACGCACACACACAATGACCTTATGTCAGAGGTGTCACTCAGAAATGTCAGCAGCCAAAGTGCAAATCCTTTCCAGCCGTTGGGTATAACTTAAAATAACATGATATACACTCTTCAAACGGTTTATTATGATAAGACAACCTGCAAAGAGCCTATAGGGGTTAGAATGGGGCGGGGAGTGCCGTTTTTGCTCACAGTTCTAGCGACCAGCCGTTCATGTCAATAAGTTTCGCGCAATTTGTTGCATCTGCGCGTAGCCTGAATGTCATCAGAGTGACACGTGCGCGCCACTGATCTCTGTAGAGATCAGTGGTGCGCGCGCACAGAATCAGTCTAAAAACACAAAATATTTCATAACTAATTCATAAAAAGGCCAGAATTCTACAAAACCAGTAGAAGTCAAAATAAGAAAGGTCAAACCTAGAACTCTTACTCATACCAAAAAGTGTGTTGCATTCTCAACCATGCGCGCGCGCGTATCACTTTCCCTCTGCGATTCCCTCCATAGAACCCTGTACATTAATCATGAAAAACGTAAATTTCAACTTTTAGAAATACTTATATCTTTTTCACTTTTTAACAATTTAATTCAGTTAAAAAGGAATATGAATATTGAAGAAACAAAGAAGCTGCTGAGCATAAAAATGTAATCATCTCATATTATGTAGAATTCTGGCCAATTTTGTTTGAAAACGGCCTTTTTATGTTGCCTCACAAAAACGTAGAACACCCAAATTACACGTGTTTCTATGGGGAAAGTAATCGACTCGCAGTGACAAGGTAATTTTGTTCATTGGTTAGCAGTGCTGTTAATGGTGGGAATTAACCAGTTAAAAGATTTCTTAAAAGAGTAAGAGTTCTAGGTTTGACCCTGGGGGGGGGGGCACTCACGTATATTGGTGGTACGGGAAAGTGCCGCTTTGATGACCCCCTTTTTCAGACCCCGATTTCCGTTCTCTAGATACTCAGTTCGCTCAGAAGCCGCTCAGCTCCGCTCTGAAGACCCCCGTAAACATATCAGTTCGCATGCGGCCGGGAGCGTGGCGGAGGCAGTGGTCGCTCGACCTGGTCTCGCGCCCTAGGCCCTTTCGTCGCGCGAGCCTTGAAAACTGCTCCAGCTAGCTAGCTACTAGCGCTACACGGCGCGGGCGCGGCCCCCGGCGCGGCCCGTCCCGAGATCCTGCGATAGCGAAGGTGTACCGCCGATAAAGCGAGGTTAGTTTACATAGTTCCCTAGACCCTGTTTTTCACTTTGCCCAATAGATCATAGTTCCCAAGACGTATTTTACACCTTGAAGTCAGTTCCTTAGACCCCCTTTTCGGGGATTCGTGAGGCACACCCTCGTCAAAATACAGAGATCAGTGGCGCGCACGTGTCATTCTGATGACATTCAGGCTACGCGCAGATGCAACAAATTGCGCGAAACTTATTGACATGTTTTAAGAAACATTTTAACTGGTTAATTCCCACCATTAACAGAACTGCTAACCTATTAACAAAATTACCTTGTCACTGCGAGTCGATTACTTTCCCCATAGAAACACGTGTAATTTGGGTGTTCTACGTTTTTGTGAGGCAACATAAAAAGGCCGTTTTCAAACAAAATTGGCCAGAATTCTACATATGAGATGATTACATTTTTATGCTCAGCAGCTTCTTTGTTTCTTCAATATTCATATTCCTTTTTAACTGAATTAAATTGTTAAATAGTGAAAAAGATATAAGTATTTCTAAAAGTTGAAATTTACGTTTTTCATGATTAATGTACAGGGTTCTATGGAGGGAATCGCAGAGGGAAAGTGATACGCGCGCGCGCATGGTTGAGAATGCAACACACTTTTTGGTATGTTTAATCAGTTCAGTAGCTCTATTGTACATGAGTAGGCTTGTATCATGATCCTGAGACTTGTACAGAGTCTATGAATGTGGTATCGGGGGAAGGTCGCTTAACCCTCGGCAGTTCGGGCAGTTCGGTCAACTTCGTATGATCTAATTTTATGGCCTTCAGTCCGATGCAAACACACATGGGATCCCAATTGCTAGTCCCTTTAAAGGGCCCGGAAAGTCGCCAATCGTGATGTTTTGGAGTCTGGCCCGGCTCGGGTAATATCAGGAATCTCCGTACATCTTCGGTAAACGAGCACGCAATTGCAGTGATACGCATTCGACCGAAGAAAGACGAACTGAACAACCCAACTGACAAACTACCCCACCCTCGACGGCAATTTTGTTCGCTGCTCCAAGATTAATGTTATGCACGGCCTTGCAATAGGGGCAAGCGATTGAAACTGAAAGTACATGGATATATCGAGCGGTGGCTCCCGGGGATCGAACCCGCATGTATTCGCAGTCAAGTACAGTGTTTAAACCACTCCACTAAGTACCTCTCCTAGAGCTCCTCTCGGCTCACTTTGACCATCATTTGAACTAGAAGAGGTCAACAAACTTCTCCTTCTATGATCTGAGTAGATTTTTCCTCTTTCTTTCAGAACAACATTTCCCTTTGACTTGTTGCATGCAGCCAGCTGTAAAAGTGGTCGAGCGCCATCTTGCGTTAAAAACATTATAATTCCTGTCTTCTCTCACGATTTATTTTTTAACAAAAATCATACGTCTAGCTTATAGGGCTATATAGAGCCAGGCTACATACCTTCTGAGACTTTGGAAACTCTAAATATTTGGTCAACTGTCTGGCACCTCCTATTCAGGCAATATAATGAGTCCCTTTGTAAGTGGCAGAGTCAGGATCATCGGGGGGGGGGGGGGGGGGAGGGTCTGAGAATTGTGATTGCTTGATAATTTTAGGAACTGGACATGGTATATAGCCCCCTGCCCCCTCCTCCTCCACAACATATCACCTTGCGGTGAAATTATGAACCCTATTTCTAGGCACGGTAATTATTTCAAAGGACATTGCTGGACCAATTTCATGTGGGGGGGGGGGGGTCGCCCCCCTCCCCATAGAGATAAAAGTGAAATGAAAATTTTCGAAGAAAGAAAGAAGGGGAAAACAAGAAAAAAAGAAGGAATGGGCTCAAAATTGGCGACAGATCTTTTACATTGTTTTCCAACAAGCAAGCAAGCTGGCAAAAAATATAAAATACAAATAAATAAATAATAATAATAATAATGACATAAATAAAAGGAATAGCTATAGCTAAATAGATCGATAACTAAGTTGAATAAGTTTATCAATTATTTGTGGGATTTGTCGACAACCTATGACAAATCCATAATTTGTTGACATAATTTTTTTTAGGGGGGGGGGTGATTTTAAATATGTTTAACACCCTCTTTCCGGCCCAGCTTGACGATCAGTTTGAACTAGAAGAAGTCAATTACTAACTTCTATTAAATGCGAAGTGCAACTTGATGGGGCACATGCGAGTAATTCATGCATAATGGACGGCTATAAGCATGCAGGGCCTCTCTCTTCCATCTCCCTGGTATAAAGATGATGTAATGGTACCTGATCCCAAATATTCATATGAAATTGAATACTTGTCGGTTGTAAATCTATTCAAGAGGACTGGTGATTGGAAGTCACATTCTTTCATATTTCACCCCTATTAGATGCCTTGCTGTATATTAAAGGAATTATTTTATCTGCAGTGCATTTCCACTGTTCCCAGCAGTGAAAAGTCGCAGTTCGTGATTAGCCTTGTTTCAGCCTTCACACTGTTTGTTGTAGCCAAAATAATGTACCTGATTTTGTAGTACCATCAGTAATGTTGCTACTCAGTCAGTTAAAACAATTTTTTTTTGTCGAGAGATTATCAAAATATGAATTTTTGATGCGCTTCAATTTAACATGCGTTTCCACGGGGGCTTGATTTACTCACGAGACTGTGGCCTGATCTGATGGGGCCAGCTGTAAAAGTGGTCGAGCGCCATCTTATGTTAATACATTATAACTCGCTACCCTTGGATAATATGAATCTTCAATCTGAGTTTGCATTTAAAGCAGCTGTCAAGAGAATGCTGCTTTCCCAATGTACTGTTTAATTCATGAATGTATTTTCAACTCATTATTCTTACTTCCTGCATATCAATGCATATTCACGTACGTACTTTGTAATCGCATGTGCAGCCATCTGTAACTCTTTATCCCCATTCCTTCTTTTCTCTCTCTCTCTTTCTTTCCTTCTCTCTTCAGTCTCTATCCACCTTTCTCCCTTTCTTCTTCCTGTTCTGCATCACCAGGACCCCCCCCCCCCCCCCCCCTAGTAAGATTGTATTTAATTGTAAGGGCTCACAAGGCGTCAAGCTTCTGCTTATCTTGGAGTCCAAGTTCTGTTAGAAATAAGTTTCTGTGATCATACATGTAAACTGTATACTATGTACTTGCACTTCTATTCAGAACTGAATAAATGAATGAATGTATAATATCAGTTATAACACACATACATTGCCTCATAACTTGCAGCCATATGGTTAGAGAAATTGCAATGCTGAATTGTGACCCTTTCCCCAACTCTTCATTATTTTACTCTTGTCATCCCCAATCTCTCTTCTTTTCTATGACCAAAAAAAAAAAAATCTCTTTCAGTAATTTTTCTCTCATTTCCTTCACCAGTTTCACTCCTAACAATTTTACATTTGGAAATTAAATAAAACAATATACATCTATCTCAGGTATCTTTGAAAGGCATATTTTATTATATTGGAGAATGAATAGTGAATACATATCCATGACGGGTAACAAGGTACAAAAAATCAAGGCAGCTATTCTCTTTGGCAAAAATGTTCCAAACTGAAGTCACAAACTTGTTAGTTATCAAAATATTACCATCACTATTTGATTTCAAAGTCTACGGAAGTACGTGTATCAAGTAGAGTAAATGATATAAGGAACTAGAGGCGAACAGGAATGAAATATGGAAAAGGTTTGACATTTGGTCTTGGAAAGAACAAAAAAAAAAGAAGAAAAAAAAAAAAGAAGAAATAAATAAACAATGGAAGATCCAGAGGAAGAAGTCACACAATCTGAGAACCTTTTCTATTTTTTTAATTTTAATTTCTTATAGCTATAGATTTCAAAGCGGTTATTTTGGTTCTGAAACATAATTATGATAACCCCCCCCCCCCTTTTTTTCGCTTATTTTCTTTTGGAGAAATACTTGTACCCCTCCCCTGGTCAATCCTGCATCAGTCCCCAAAGGAAAAGAGTTTTTCATCATAACGTGCGAAAAGAATTTAGTCAGAAGACTTTTCCAATGGTTACCCTTATTCACTCTGTTTTGCCGCACCAAAAACTAGCACTTATACATGTAAGTAAGGAAATCATATACATTGATCATGTGTGGAAATACATGTCTGCATAGGAAAGCATATACTGCACATGGCAAAAATACACTGTCAAAATGTGTCAAAATACATGTAGTACAAAAGTTCATTTACCGTAATGGCTGTAATATATAAGCTAAATAACATGATATATGTGAAAATGTACAAATTTACAGGTTAAAAATGCTCTATACAGTTAACTCTGTATAAGCCCAATCTGTTGGGACTGCAAAATACAGTTTGACTTATACAAAAAAATTTGAGTTAGGAAATTCAAATACAATACACATGTTGCATAGTTTGCTTTTAAAAATTTATTCGACTTAGCAAAAATTCAACTTATGCAACTATGAGTTATGCAGAGTTAACTGTATTCCCAAAGTAACAGATACGTATAGATAGTCTGCAAGCACAGAAAATCATTGTGTCTTGAGAGAAGCCTAACCCAGGCTCTGACTAGTTGGTCTAGCGGTAACGTCTACGGGCAGCTCTTTTCATTCGCCTACAATGAACCAACTCTGATCGGACCCGGGTTCAAATTTCAGTCACGTCTTTCGGATGGTGACGTTTAATGTCCATGCCAGACGTAAATAATCATATTTGACCGATATACGTGTGTAAAAACCCAATCACACCGACACACAATACACACACAGTTGTGTCAATTTACATATATGTGTTGGAACAGCTATAGTACAGGGCCTATGGTAGTCTTGTGGTTAGACCCTGTTAGAATTTCAACTGACAATGGTTTGTTCCTGCAAACTAACATAGAGCTACATAATTAATTCACTCATGAATACAGCAATAAAAATGTATGTGATAACAATGTTCAAATTAATTCTGTGCATTTCAAATTTCACTGATGTTGTATAATGTACGAACAAAAAACTGATCATACGAAAATAAATGTATTATTTCAAATGGTACATAAATGTAGTCTCTTTAGAAATCACATTATTGTAAGTTCATGTTTAAACACAATCATAGACTTATTAACTAAATGCACTGATAGTAGTTTTATTCATTTTTTTTTCATATTCACTTGAAACTTTTTTCTAAATGAATTAACTACAAGATTACTAGAGAGAGAGAGAGAAAAAAAAAAAAACACCTTCAACATTTTCCCTACGATCATACCCTTTTCACTGAGACATTCTACAACACTGCCTATTTCTATCTGACAGAGAATTAGACAGCCATGTGTAATCTCAAATGAATTCATATTTAAGAAAAAATAAGGCTTTTCCATTTTTATAAAGGTCAGCTCATCAGAAGCAATCCATTTTTGACAAAATTTTCCACAGAATATATATATCACACAATACAGACAGATACAAGTGTGGAATCAAATCTACCCAAATATATAACTATGGCAGATTCTAAATAACTAATAAAATGCTACACATATATATATATATACGACAATATTTCACATATCTTTTTACATCTAGGATAATCATAATAACAATGTATTTTCATTTCATATAAAGGTGGAATGGCCATCATTTATGGCTTTTTCATAAAAGTGGTTGAAAACATAAAAATTTATTCTCTAGAAAAGAAGAGAATATTGTCTGCCGCACTGAGGTGAAGACACTTAAAATTGCATTCACTAGAAATGGACTACACACATAAAGAAAGCATTAATGTTGGCATGATGAATCTATACTGAATTATCAGATACAGGAGTATATGCAGGGTGAAATTTCAAAGAATAATGATCTGAAATGAATTCTAATCATGCATTCTCGCAAACAGGCTTGGTAGGATGTTGTAAATATACTTGCCTATCGCGAGGAGGGCAAAATGACTGTGTTTACCCATAGCAGCAGTGTCTTCTTTTAGTGATGTTTTTGCA
Organism: Heliocidaris tuberculata; assembly: GCA_025618425.1. Taxonomy (NCBI): domain Eukaryota; kingdom Metazoa; phylum Echinodermata; class Echinoidea; order Camarodonta; family Echinometridae; genus Heliocidaris; species Heliocidaris tuberculata. The sequence goes on from CM046833.1 coordinate 49,317,805, forward strand.
TTTGTGTTTTATCCAGAAGGCTAGGAATTACACATTATACATAAGCAGAGGGAGCAAAAATCACAAAAAATTTTGAGTCTCTTTCTCATACAGTACCTTGTTCCATTAACGAATAAGAGCAATTTAATTGTTACTAATCACTGAAGTCTCTAAATTGGCAACGCAGTGTAAAGTATATAATCGCTATTTCCATGTACAAATTGGCAATTTTTCCATTAAATTTTGCAATTTCATTCACAACGGTTCATCTGATATACAATTTTATTTTCTTTAATAATAATAATAGTAAAAATATCTACATTTACATTGCGCACGTATCCATCCCAGGGGATGCTCAAGGCACCTACAAAGTACAATTATTACCCTAGCTTTAGCCCAGCTGCCTTAAGGCGCTGAAAGCATTCAAGGAATAAATTCCTACCAGGTAGCCATTTACTACACCTGGGTGGGGAGTGGTAAATGTAGATTAATATCTTGCCAACGGACATTAGTGATGCGGCGGGACTCGAACCGCGAACCATGTGACAACGACACGTCTTAAACTGCAGGTATGTGGGAGTGGAAAGTAAGAATAATTGTTGCCAGTATGAGGAGGGAAAGCCGATTAATTTAGAACTTACGAAAACTCAAAACTGCTATGGGTTAACCCGGCAGACCATTAAACCTATAAGGAGGATTTCCAGTCGACCTGCTGCAGGGATCAACACTAACTAGAAAGTGTGGTTGCCTGATTTTGGTGTTTAGGTGGCCTGAAATTTGGGGAGTCCATGTGTACCAGAACCTTGCTCAGGTCAAGTCTGGGTAAGGATTAATATTTCTACTGGCTTAGTTTGGCAAGGTATACACTTCAATCTTACAGGCAAGAGAAGCTTTAGACTATAGGCAAGTGATTAAAAAGGCAGATTTGCCCAATTTGGCAAGTTCAACATAATACATGTATCATTGTGGAATATATTTAAAATACTCCAGAGTATATACCATAAATATACTCCAATGAACAACTGGAAGGAACTACATATCTGGATATCTATATGAAAATCTACATACATGTAAAAGTGAAATCAATTTCCATGGATGAAAGAAATATCTAAATGGATGATACACAGTATTTGGAAGTAATAAGCTCATAACACACCTATGAAAGCATACATACACAAATATATTAATAAACTTGAATACCTCAATAATCTGCATATGAACATACATTGTAGCATTATTTATCAAGGTAGAATCTTACTCACGAGGAACTTGTAAATGTAGTCATCTACAGTCTAAATGGACTTCTGGACGTTTCAGTTGTTAAAATAAATTCATGTGAAAGCCTAGATAGTCATGTCATATTTGGCTTTAAAACATTTTCAGTTGTTTAAAGAAATGATACAAGCTTTCTGATTCATGTAAAAAGCCCAGATGTAACCTTTTACACATGGTATATCTGGCTTTCAAAACATTTTCCGTTGTTTAAAGAAATGCTGCAAGCTCTTCAAATCCTATCAAAACCTAGAGATGTAACAGAGAAAGAAAGAGAAATCATACATTAGTAGCCAGCCTATCTTTAGAGTTGTAGGAGGCTTCTGAATCCTTATCCGAATCGTGATCGTAATCATAAGGGTCATCGGGGTCACGATACTCATTCCCCTCCGGTTTGTAACGTGTGTACGGCGGGTCGCAGAAGTCCCGCGGATCCACGTAATCCTCGTGGTCGCTATGGCGACTACGCTGGCTGCGGATGCTGCGATCGTGGTAGATCGGTTCGGGTTTAGCGTCGTCGAATTTGGAGTAGCGGTCCTCCTGTCTGGTGTACGGGTCTTCGTCATCGTCGTAAGGCCCACGCCGGTTATCGTAGTCATCGTGCCACGGCGGAGGTGGACGCTGCAGGACAGTTAGAGGAATATCATTGATAAGGTCTTGTTAACCCTTTCAAGGCAATTGACCACATTTTGTGGTTTTGCTCAGTAACTGTAGATTTAGAGCTCTAAAAAACATACCAGACGCATGAGTAGAAAGAGCATAAATTTCTGCACATACGATGTCCATTTTTGTTGCATGACCATACTGCATTTGATGCCAGGAATTTTAAGAATGAAAATAAGCTTTAAAATCCTTATATTGGCAAAACATTGACAGGTTTAAAATCATTGTTTTTTATAAAAATTGGCAATATTTTTCAACTTTTGACAAACTTGCTAACCATGTAAATTGTTTTCAAAGACATTACACCTTATTAGAACCATGTAGCACTAAAAGAAAAATATTTTTGTTGCCAATTTGAAGAACAAAATGTAATCAATTTAGCCCTTAAATAATTCCTGTCTGAAAAAGGTTAAAGTTAGAAGATTTCTAGAAATACATCATCCAGGCAGACATTGGATCACAAGGTACAGGATTTCAAGTCCCTGCCACAGCACTCACGTCCTCTGGCAAGACATTTAAGGGAATGTAGAGTTTTGTCAAGCCCTCATAAACTTTTCGTCAGATTTCTTGGATTTTTGTGGATAAATACACGTAGCAAGATACTAGCAATACTAAGATACTGTGAAGATTTCGCCTCCTGAAGTTTAGTATTAAACAAATGAGAGGCAGAAAATAATTCATATACTGGGTCTTGAGCACCTTATCATGGCAGCTTGGCTAAAGCCGAGGTAAAAATATGATACTTGACATGATATGTTTTAAGCGCAGTAAAGAGTATATAGTAGCCAAGTTATATAGTTATATAAATGCATCCATTATTATCAACACATTTCAAAACGCAACCATAGCACCGTCTTACCCTATCAAATTGATGTGGTTCCATGTACTCATTGGATTGCCTGCGTCTGTACTGCGGATCGTCCCACGAATCACGCCTCCTATTGACAAACTCGTGTGGCATGGCGTAGCGGGGACGTGACCCCGAGCTGTGAGGGGATCCGTCGGGTTTGTCGCCCGTCTTCTTTCCTTTGTTGAGGGCGTCCTTCAGAGACATTACTTGCGGGATGATCTCGACGGGAATGGCTTCTTTACTTGTGTTCTCAACTTGAGCTTTATCTGTTGATATTCAAAGATACAATTTTTTACTGCTTGATACAATGTCATAAGGACAATATTGTGCTTTAAAAAAAAAAGGATATTCATCTAGAGGCACTGCATCTCCTGTCATCCCCAGAAGAATATTGTACCTATGTGTAGGCTTTCAAGAGTTACATCTAGGTTATAAGTGAGTGACCTAACCTCAAAGTCATGCAAATATATTGATTACACAGTACTATTCATATTGACTTTTGAAGCTTTCTTTTGAAACATTTTCAAGTACCAAAAGTTCTGACTATGAAAATATTTCCATTGACAAAATCAGCGCCATTAAACGTAACATGGAAGTTGACCCCTAAGGATAACTTGGAGAAAAAACAACAACAAACAAACAAACAAAAAATTTACAAATGAATTTACAGAAATGTAAATGCATTTTGAGGCAAACAGTCTTTGAATTATGATTTAATTGCATGTCTCAAGCAGGGTGGTCCACAACCCCCAACTCCAAACATGTAAAATTGGAACTTGGAAAGAGTATGAATGGATGTTTCCAAAGTGTCAGGTCCCTCGTGGTTGGGGTCCTGGAAGCTCTAGGGTTCTTAGATGCTCTCTGATGCAATATGAACCATATGTAGAAGCATTTTCAAATTAAATAAGACTAACATTTTGTATATAATTTTGATTCAGAGTATTCACAGAAGTGAGAGAACTTATAATATGTTGCTGATTTTCGAACCTGTAGCTTCCTGTCGCTGTTACATGTGAAAGGGATTCGGTAACTTTGTGGAGGCTTGATTCAATAAATTGTTGAATTTTGATATCTATCTTGTATAATGATGTTCAGAAGGATGAATAAATAGCCAGGCATAGATAGGTTTTCAAATATATAATGCTATTATTAAGATATCTATGACTGAATACTCCCATTTACGAAAGCATATGGCCATACGCTTTAGTCTAACACTGAGTCTATGGGGGAAAATGAGTCTGGCATTTCCGGTCACTTGCATATGTTTACTTTTGTGAAGCACATGATGATTTTAAAGTGATTTGGTAACTTTGTAGAGGCTTGATAAAATCTGAGCTGCCTGGCCTTTCATGCTATCAGTGCATGTAATATGCTGTGATAATGAAGCCCAGGAATAAAAAAAGTACTTCAAAATCATCATGTACTTCACACAAGTAAACATATGCAAGTGACCGGAAATACCAGACTCATTTTCCTCCATAGACTCAGTGTTAGACTAAAGCGTATGGCCATACGCTTTCATAAATGGGAGTATTCAGTCATAGATATCTTAATAATAGCATTATATATTTGAAAACCTTTCTATGCCTGGATATTTATTTATCCTTCTGAACATCATTGTACAAGACGGATATGAAAATTCAACAATTTATTAAATCAAGCCTCCACAAAGTTACCAAATCCCTTTAAAGTGCTTTTTTTTTTTTCCTGGGCTTCATTTTTACACCATATTACATACATTGATAGCATGTAAGGCCAGGCAGCTCAGATTTTATAAAGACTCTACGAAGTTACCAAATCACTTTAACCCTTTCAAGATAATTGACATTTTGTGGTTTGGCTCAATAACTTTTGATTCAGAGCTCTAAAAAATATACCAGATGCATGAGTAGAAAGAGCAAAAATTTCTGCACACACTAATGTATTTTTGTTTCATGACCACATTGCGTTTGATGCCAGGAATTTTTAAAACAAGAATAAGCTTTAAATCATTAAATTGGCAACACATTGAGAGGTTTAAAATCATTGTTTTTCATCAAAATTGGCAATTTTTCAACTTTTCAACAAAATTTTAAACCATGAATATTGTTTTAAAAAACATCACATCTTATTAGAACCATGTAGCACTAAAAGAAAAATGTCATTATTGCCAATTTGAAGAACAAAATGTGATCAATTTAGCCCTTAAATAATTCCTGTCCTGAAAGGGTTAAAACCCTCCGTGGACCACCCTGCTACAGAGAACCCTACAAGAAATAAAACATGCACTCACTCTTCCTAAACCTCCTCCTGCAGTAAGCCAGGAAGATAATGGTCATGATGAAGATGAATCCAGATGCTGCAACCACTCCAATGATGATGTATATGATACGGTCCATGCCTGATGTTTCATTAATAGATAGAAATTGCATGCAAATTAAACAGAAAACCCCATCTTGATATTCAGGTGGTTTTACAACATAGAGAAAAAGGAGAGAAACGGACCACTACTACTACTACTACTATTACTACTACTACTACTACTACTACTACTACTACTACTATTACTACTACTATTACTACTACTACTACATGTACTACATGTACTACTACTGCTACTGTTAATACTACTACTACTACTACTACTATTACTACTACTATTATTATTACTACTACTACTACTACTACTACTACTACTACTACTACTACTATTACTACTACTACTACATGTACTACATGTACTACTACTACTACTGCTACTATTATTACTACTACTACTACTACTATTACTACTACTACTACTACTACATGTACTACTACTGCTACTACTGCTATTATTACTACTACTACTACTACTACTACTGCTGCTACTATTATTACTACTACTACTACTACTACTGCTACTATTACTACTACTACTACTGCTACTACTACTACTGCTACTATTATTACTACTACTACTACTACTACTACTACTACTTCTACTACTACTACTACTACTACTATTACTTCTACTACTACTACTACTACTACTACTACTACTATTACTTCTACTACTACTACTACTGCTACTATTATTACTACTACTACTACTACTACTGCTACTATTACTACTACTACTACTGGTACTACTACTACTGCTACTATTATTACTACTACTACTACTACTACTACTTCTACTACTACTACTACTACTATTACTTCTACTACTACTACTACTACTACTATTACTTCTACTACTATTACTACTACTACTATTACTTCTACTACTACTACTTCTACTACTACTACTTCTAATTAAAAAAAAATTCCAATAATGATAGTAAACAGTGAATATAGATAAAAAATATTTTTTGTGACTAATCCCCTTTACAATGGTTATTTTATCCTGTAAGTTGTAGAGTTTCTTACCTTGTTGTTCGAGAGTGATAATCTTTGTCTGTATACCGACATCATTCCAAACGGTGCAGTTATAATCATCAAAGTCTTCCTTCTCAACTTTCTTGATGTGAAGTAGGCTAGTGATTCCTCCTCCTATGGACTCAAGCTGCTCAGCTTCAAAGCGACCTTCACTCCCTGTAAATCAGTAATAATAACAATAATAATTTTGTTTACCCAGGGAAAGCCTCATCAGCATCAGAGCTGTTCTTCCTGAGGGCCCTGCAATTATTATTACCCCAGCAATTGTCAGGTACACATTTATAAACCTGTGTGGAGAGGGACAAATGTGGGTAAAACATCTTGTCCAAGGATGTAAGCACCCAGCAAGGATTGAACCCAGGACCTCTCGTATGAGAGTCTAGAGCCTTCACCACTATACCACAGTACTCTCACTTAATCATTATGTTGTACTGATTAATAGTAAACACAATCAATATTATATATTATTTGTATGAAGGGTTTTCAGCTGACAAGTCAAATCGGTGTATCTCATGGTTTGCGCAAAAGTAATGTACCAGGATGACCGTGCAACATCCTTTCAACATCTTATGGTTTGGGTGTGTCAACGCCGTATAAAAGGTGAATATGAATTTAAATATGCAAAGGCTAAGGAACAGACAATAGATGTGCGCGAGCAGCCATAGAAAGGTGCTTGGGTAGGGAAAAAATATGTTTTTCTCATTGTGTTTAACGTGGAAGTAAAAAAAAAAAATCACAAGGGCATGGAAGCCACGTAATGGTGAAAATGGACATACTAGGTTTATACAATTAACAGTGAATGACTTTTCTTTCATGGGACATAAGGGTATATCATACTAGCTCTGACAATATTTCACTCATTGTGCTTGTGGGATATACCCTTGTATCCCACTCAAGGCCATTCGATTATCTTCAGTGAGGTGATAAAAGCTCATAACTTAGGGCTCGTTTTTCCTTAGACTACATGTACATCACAAAACATCATACGAGATCTAGACGTCTAAACTTTTTAAATGTGACATGACTAATTTCTCTATACTTTCAATACAAATCTAACAAATTAAGGTAAATTTAATCCAAATTCTTGTTCTCGCCTTTCCGCCGGGCACAGACCAAATTTTTTTCTGACCTGTTTCAAGCTCGGTATCTTTCCAACTCCACATGATGAGGTAGGGATCTGGTTTGGTATCCGTATGGCATTCTAAGATAGCTGTACTGCCTATCTTAGCTCTCTGTAAAGACGGACTATCAATGATGGGTACAGCTATCATGTAAAGAAATCAAGAGAGTAAATAAAACAACTTTCTAGCTCTATATGATGAGGTAAGGCCGTGGCTTGGTATCTGTATGGCACTCTAAGACAGCTGTCCTGCCTAGCTTAGCTCTCTGCATAGACGGAATATCAATGATGGGTATTGCTGAACAATAAAAGAAATAACGAAACAACTTTAAAATGTTTTACTTAACAGATTTTAAGTTACATTCCGAAGTACCGGTAATACCTGAAGCTTGTACAATGTTTAATAAAGATCATCTGGCAAGTCCTTGCAATACCAACCAACCACTCAAAAAGGTACCGGTCACAAAAGAGTGAAATAAGAGAACAGGTTTTAAGTGAGAAGATAACGTTAGCACAGATGAAACAATGTACTAGCTACCATTCTCGTATCTTCTTAATGATTACATTCAAAAGAAAAGGGAAGTGGGGGGGGGGGAATTTCCCAGGAAAAATGATTTTCGGGAATATTCTGGCCATCTTCAGGCTCTCTCGTAGGCGGAGGGGGAGTAGGTCTGCCACCCCTCACAAGATCTAAAAGGGGAGGCGGCAGTGAATTTTCAGCATCTAAAATTTCTCACCGTTTATATCCAGTCTGCTGATACTTGTGATGGGCTCAAAGCCGGGAACGGTAATGGAACAGACATACACCCCTACGTCAGAATCCCGGACCGTGTCAAACTGAAGACGTTGCATGGTACTAAGCGTCGCCCGGGATCCAAGACGAGTCCATTTTGTCGTTGGGGTGGGGTTGCCATCCCCGATGCACTGCATCTGGGCGGGGCTACCTTCGTCGACTGATATGCTGTCAGGTATCTCAACCAATCTGGGGCCATCTGCACAAGAGATTGATTTGATATAATGGGTCCATTTGAATTGAACATTATAATTCCAAACTTTTCTTTGGAAATAAATTTACATGTTCATATTGGAGGTATACATGTATGAATGTGAAAGGGATTGTTAAATGTATTCATAGAGCTTGATAGAGATGTCCTGCAACAGATTAAACAATTTTCTTTACTTTACAATTTTTTTGTAAGTTTTGGATGAAAGAGAGGGAGAGTGAGTGAGTGAGAAAGAGAGAGACAGAAAGAGAGAGCAAGAAAGGGAGACCAAGAGAGGGGAGATATAGAGAGAGGGAGAGAGAGAGAAGATATAGAATGTCATGGGTACTGTCACCATCCTCATCATCATCACCATCATCATCCTCATTCCCATCATCCTTATCCTCATCATCATCATCATCACCACCATCATCCTAGATCATCATCATCATCATCATCGCCATCCTCGATCATCATCATCATCATCATCATCACCATCATCATCCTTGATCATCATCATAATCACCATCCTCGATCATTATCATCATCATCACCATCATCCTCCTCCTCCATCATCATCATCATCATCATCACCATCCTCGATCATCATCATCATCAACACTATCATCATCCTCGATCATCATCATCATCATCATCATCACCATCATCCTCCTCCTCCATCATCATCATCACCATCATTCATCATCCTCCATCATCATCATCATCATCATCACCATCCTCGATCATCATCATCATCATCATCACCATCATCATCCTCAATCATCATCAGAGATGCCAACCCCAAAGGATGATTGTCAGAAACATTTGCCATATTTTTCAGGATTCAGTCGGGGACTAGCCCTATAATTAGCGAGCGATTGTCCATTGAGTTGACCTCCTTTGACCTCACCAGTTTTTGCATTTTCCCACGATTCACATAAAGTTGTTAACAAATGCAAGCTGAAAAATAATGTATTAAACATCACTTTTTGTAAACATAAAGTTCAAAAAATTATTAAATATAGATGTATCTTTCACAACAATACTGGAAAATCAAAGCTCGACCAACGGAAAATATGAAATTTTAGCGATATTTCTTCGGTTACAAACAGAAAATTTTACCTGTTAAACTTCTCCTAAAATTCCTAATTTCGGCTAGATTCGCAAGAAAATCACTGTCATGAATCATTTTATTGTACATTTTTCTACAATCGTATGGTATTTACTTGAGGTGAATTTTCCGCATAGAGTTGTGTCAGAAAAAATGGATCTCGGTGTCAGATCGCCGAGGCTGACATAACAGAAAAATATTACAACCACGTCCCATGCGTTGAAATCTGTGTAGGGCTGAGCTCTGTGCGCAAGTTCCCCAAGTGCTCCATTGGCCATGCGCATGCGCAATCTATGAATGAGCTGACTACGGCTGACTCATGAATATCGTATGTGCAGATCGTGAATTTGGCATCACTGCGCACAATTTGCTGCTCTAAGTTGCTGCAAGATATCGTGTGAAAAAGACGTAGTATCCCTGCAAAGAAAGAAGTCGCATCAGCGAAACTTGGTCTAAATAAGGAATATACATGTACACCCCCGAATAAGAAAATGAAGTTTCATGAATGTTTATACAGGGGTAGACTTGTGTCAGAAAAAAATAGACACATAGTTTTTTTATGTTTTCATTTCAAAATGTTGCTATAACTCGACAAAACAGTCATCATATTTCAGGATTTTTGCAGACAATCATTTATAACTACAAATTAGTTCATGTGGGAAGTTTCAGCTCATAAATCGCCAAAATAGAGGCGCTAATTTAAGTTCATTGTTTTGCCATTGTGATGACTGCACGCACGCACTGAGCTAGAAGTCCGTTGGTAATTCAAAACAAACCAGGGGTTAATGAGATGCAAATTGTACCGTAGCGCTAGGCCTGGATTTTCCGGATTTTTCAGGGTCTCTCTGGAATGCACGTCGACGAAGGATCATTTTAAAAAACATAGATCTAGAGTGAAGTACCCATCAATCGACCGCTGCTACGATTTGACTGCCCGCCAGCAAATTCTATACCGGTAGCTACAGCGCACACAAAACACATCATTACACACAAAGAAATTGTCACTCACCAAAAGTAAGTTTAAAGTCACCTCCAAAAATTCACCTCAATAGCTAAATTCCACCGTCAAAAAACGCGGTATTGGAGTGATTTTTCCAAAGCCCGCAGGGCTTCAGTCCGGTGCTAAGAAACAGGGTCACCGAAAACGCGCTAAAAATCAAGAAATCAGGGGTTTTATGCTACGTTTTTATGATTATCACAAGCAATGAGTGTAATGGTATCAGCAAAAAACAAACTTAAAACCAATCTCCCCGTACCTGCCGATGCAGTAACTTCATGTACAAAGTTGTATGCGAGTCCCGAAATCCCATAATTCGACCGAAATGGGAGCACTGACGGGCGCCGCAGCATCCCTGAAGCACAACAGCGATCGTGCCCATCCCATGTAGTGAAATTCAGTGAGCACGCTTGTGAGCGAATGTGTAGATGTATACGTAGGGGCCTATGTGTATTTTTGTTTGGTTTCCCGTATGGTTTCCCGTAACATTTTAGTTGTTTACCGTAATACCGTAACAAGCGCCGCATTAAAACCGGAACAAATACGGCGAATCCGTAACGGTTGGCATCTCTGCATCATCCTCATCACCATCATCATCCTCAATCATCATCCTCATCATCATCATTACCATCATCATCCTCAATCATCATCCTCATCATCATCATCACCATCATCATCCTCAATCATCATCCTCATCATCATCATCACCATCATCATCCTCAATCATCATCCTCATCATCATCATCACCATCATCATCCTTGATCATCATCCTCATCATCATCACCATCATCATCCTCAATCATCATCCTCATCATCATCACCATCATCATCCTCAATCATCATCCTCATCACCATCATCATCCTCAATCATCATCCTCATCATCATCACCATCATCATCCTCAATCATCATCCTCATCACCATCATCATCCTCAATCATCATCCTCATCATCATCACCATCATCATCCTCAATCATCATCCTCATCATCACCATCATCATCCTTGATCATCATCCTCATCATCACCATCATCATCATCCTCAATCATCATCCTCATCATCATCATCACCATCATCATCCTCATCATTATCATCACCATCATCTTCAATCATCATCATCACCATCATCATCCTTGATCATCATCCTCATCATCATCATCACAATCCTCATCCTCGATCACCATCCTCATTATCATCACCATCATTACCATCTCCAAGTTGTTATCATCACGACAACTATTATCTACCTCAAAACTCTCATATTTCGACGGGTGTGTCAAATACTGACTTTGCTGAATGAACCTGTGCATTTGAATGGTTTTGAAAGAAACAGTGCCACCAAAGAATTCTCTGAATCATCATCATTACCTTCATCATCATGACTACATAACTGTGGTTACTTACACAACACATTGAGTTCCATACTGGCTTCAGTAGTACCTATTGTATTTGTTGCTGTACATTTGATAGTAGCTTTATGATCTTCTTTGGTGACTAGTAGCTCCATCTGGTTACTCTCAGCACCTGGCAAGGAGAAGAATAAGAGATTTCAGATCGTATCAGCAGTGCCGTCGTCAAGTATGGATATCATCCTCGACATGTCATCAAATTTTTAGCTGATGTCGAGAAAACAACGGTCGGCAAATTTCAACACTCAAAACAGCAATCATCCGCCAGTACCTACATTTCTTACGGCATCTCAGCTGAGCCGGGCTGCGGCCACTATAAAAGCCAACGAAACTAAGCGGTAAGTCACTGCAGGACTCACTCCATGGTCCCAGTCTTTTATTATTTTTCATAGTTTAACCGGCTGTCTTTTTTGAAAGATTTTTCAGAACATTTTTCTGACGAATCCGTACATTAGTGAGTAATACTTGAATATAATGTCCACAACAGTAGAATCTTTGTCGACATGTAGTCTTCCCATCAAAATATATGGTTTTGTTGACACGCTTTGTTGTAAGAAGGCCTGTTGACGACAGCACTAGATATCAGAGCAATTACACATTGGACAGTAACAGTATACACACAGGTGTCCGTCTACTGTAAAAACAGAAAAATTTGTGACATTGAAATTTCACAAAGAGCAAAAAATCAGTGCTGTATCTTTTGTAATTCAATAATTTCGCAGCATGACACTTTCACAATAACCCTCTCGAGACATTTGACCACATTTTGTGGTTTGGCTCAATAACTTTTAATTCAGCGCTCTAAAAAATATACCTGATGTATGAGTAGAAAGAGCAAAAAATTTCTGCACACACTTTTTTTCAATTTTTGTTGCATGGCCATATTGCATTTGATGCCAGGAATTTTAAAAGCAAGAATAAGCTTTAAAATCCTTAACTTGGCAACACATCGAGAGGTTCAAATTCAGTTTTTTATTCAAATTGGCAACTTTTTCAACTTTTCGACAAATTTCCTAACCATGTATGTTGTTTTTAAAGGCATTACATTTTATTAGAACCATGTAGCATTAAAAGACAAATAATGTTGCCAATTTGAAGAAAGGAATGAGATCAATTTAGCCCTCAAATAATTTCTGTCATGAAAGGGTTAAATGGGCGTGAAAGTTTCTTGTTTGATAGTACATAAAGACCACTTGCATATAAAGACCCACTTTCCACGTCTCCCTTGAGTGGCCTTTTTGCAAAGGTTTCACTGAATTAAAGGAGAATGAAATGCTGGGAAAAAATCAATTTTAATGAAAAGAGAAGATAGAGAGAAGCAATTTAAAAAAAGTTCCATCAAAATCGGTTAAGAAATGAGAAAGTTATGAATGTTTGAAAAGTCTCAATTTACTTTCTATGGCGATCCTCAAATTGGCAATGTTGCTTCAAAGTGACAGGTTAAGTAGTACATCTCTCTATATGTTTTGTAAATAAAATTTCATATTTTCTCCATTATCTCTAAAGATGCTGCTTGTCTTTTTGTGAACTCAACATATGTTGTGTCAAATAAATTTTCCCACAATATATCTTGAGCTAAGAAGGAGACAAGCTGCACCTTGAGAGATAATGGGGAAAATATGAAATTTTGTGTACAAAACATATGGAGAGTTGTACTACTTAACCTGTCACTTAGAAGCAACATTGTCAATTTGAGGATCGCCATAGAAAGTAAATTGAGACTTTTCAAACTTTTACAACTTTCTCATTTCTTAACCGATTCTGATGGAACTTTTTAAAAAAATGCTTCTCTCTATTCTCTCTTTTCATTAGAATTGATTTTTCCCCAGGGTTTCATTCTCCTTTAAGTAATGTACTGCTTAAAACTGACAAAATACCTTGGACTTGCCTAAGAGGAAGTACAGTGAAGCCTGCATATAAAGACCACTCAAGGGAGGAGAGAAAAGTGGTCTTTATATACAAGTCGTCTTTCTGCATAGGTTTGTTTCATATAAATTTCAATGAGAAATCATGCTACTCTACATGTAACTATATGTATCTAGGGAAACAAAATAATGTTGTCTTTATATTTATAGACAGGTGGTCTTTCTGTAAAGGTATTTCATTATGATAACTGCAACTGTGTTTTTATTACTGTAAATGTATATTATTGCTGTCATGTCACCATTTTTAACATATTTTTAAATAAGTATCAATATACATAATGATATTCGATTTTTACATATGTTTTGCCAACTATTCATGTAAACATGATATATTCAGCCCTGCTGCCCTTCATGTGAAATGTATTGTACATGAATTGTGAATACAAATAAACCATTATTGAATTAAATTGAATTGAAAATGTATAACTCTACAAACCTGTCAGTTTTTCATCATTCTTGGTCCATGTATAAGTAACGCTCCTTGGATTAGCATCCACCACACAACGACATATAGTCGTAGTTTCTTCCCGGATTTCCGCTGGTATTGTCTCCACGGCAACTACTGGTGCATCTGTCTCATGTATAAAAAATAAATGATTAAGTTTAGATATCTAACGGCAAGTATTCTTTAAAAAAACACGCAAAAAAAAAACAAAACAATCAGGTAACCCTCGGGTCTCTCCTGGTAGAGTGCAGGGGGTTCTTAACGTGCATCTATAGGTGGTGACTCCCTTATTTTTCACTTTAACCTAGCCTGCGTCTATGAAACAGGGGAGGAGCATGTTAACAGGCAATACTGGCTTCAGTCATCCTCCTAGGTCAGATTAGCATCCACTATCTTTGGTTCAACAGGCAAACTTCCTATCTACTGAACCAACTTGTCTTCTTTTACACACACACATACATTATGATAGGATCTTGATATGTAGGGTTCGACACTAAAGGGGGTTCAATATATGGATCCTATAACAGTTTCCTCAGGACCGTCATATTCGGTAAAAATTCAGACCACAAAATTGTCGCTCCAAACTCCCAAACAAATGTCAGTGTGGAGACCTGGGCCCCTTTTCATCAAAATTGTTATCAATGACAACTCCCTAGTAGTTTTTTCGGTCGCAAAAATATGTTTTTTCCTTATTTTTCCACTATTTCCCCCCTATTTTCTGGAAATGTGGACTATTTTTAGCCTATTTTCATTTTAAAATAGGCAAAAAATACACTAATTTTTTTTCCTATTTTTGAGTCAGAACTATTTTTTCCCTATTTTTCACACCACTTATATTTTGGGAAAATTTTTTCCCTATTTTTCCACACTCATTTTTTTTGTTCAGAGTATTTTTCCCCTATTTTCCACACTCATTTCTTTGTTCAGAGTATTTTCCCCCTATTTTCCCCACTCATTTCTTTGTTCAGAGTATTTTCTCCCTATTTTCTAGTATTGTTTTATAAAATCCTTTTCTTTTTTCACTAGATTTATGCTCCATTTCTATGACAAATTTGCTCTTAGCCAATCAGATTCAAGGATTTCAGTAGTGTGTAACAATCATTGTTACTTGTCACTGATAACAAGTTTTATGAAACAGGGCCCAGTGTATAGGCCATGGATTCTGACCAAGATCTTCTTAATGGAACTCAAACAGTGTTTTCACTCACACAACCAATTCTGGATTGAATGAGTAATTCTCTCATCAGGGACCATTTTATTTCTGGGTTTTGTTTTTCCTGTCATTTTCATTTCATGGGTGCATAGAGACCCTATGGCCTGAATTCATGACAGAGTTTTAGTTTAATCCATGATTTAAAGTGATTTGGTAACTTTGTAGAGGCTTGATAAAATCTGAGCTGCCTGGCCTTACATGCTATCAGTGTATGTAATATGGTGTAAAAATGAAGCCCAGGAAAAAAAAAGCACTTCAAAATCATCATGTGCTTCACAAAAGTGAACATATATATGCAAGTGACCGGAAATGCCAGACTCATTTCCCCCCATAGACTTAGTGATAGACTAAAGCGTATGGCCATACGCTCGTAAATGGGACTATTCAGTCATAGATATCTTAATAATAGCATTATATATTTGAAAAACTTTCTATGCCTGGTATTTTTTTATCCTTCTGAACATCATTATACAAGACAGATATCAAAATTCAACAATTTATTAAATCAAGCCTCCACAAAGTTACCGAATCCCTTTAAATCTCCATAAGCGTACTATGTGCATGTCCTCATGTCCAATGGATGGACAGTAATGCGCTTATGTACGCTTATTTACGCATGATTTAGTCTATGGGAGAGGTTCAAACCATAATTTAGACCTTGGTTTAAGATTTATATAAACCTCTTTCATGAATTCGGGCCTATAAATTTAACTTGTAGGTTACATCATCTAAAAGAAATCAATTTTACCAAATATTTTTCACAGACTCATTACTTACGCGAATTAGAAATATAGCAGTTGAAGCTCAAATTTTAGTTGTACGGGCTACATAAGTCACTTTTGTAAAATAATATTTTCACATCTACTCCAGATGTGTGTAGCCTGTAGTGCTAAACCTATGATGATGATGTAACTGACTTGAAATGTTAAAGTCTTTCAATTGGATTTGGGTTTGATTTGAATTATATCATACATGCAGTTGTAGTGTATTCTTTGATCATTCCCTCAACATTAATTACCATTTTTATGAACCCATTACGGACAAATTTTTTTAAAAGATAAATTGATCAAGGCAGCATCTCACGAGATCGTCATAAGTCTCGAGTTCGCCAACACAAGGTACATTAACTATACACCACGTTTAATGGGATGTCGATTAACTTTGACTCAAGACGTTTTGAAAGGCACTGCCCAGATTTTCTTTAAAAATGACATTTTTATTTTTCTTCTCATGCTACATTTCTACAATATACCATATATCCTCTGAATAGGATATAGTACATAATATGTCAAAAAACTTCAAAAACTTCCTATGGGTTTATAACAACATAGCAAGGATATTTTCAGTTGAGCAGGGGAGGGGGCACTAAAGATTGTTTCAACCAACAAAATGTAAAGAAACTAACAAAAGCCTGCTAGAACTGTCTTTTAATGAGTGGTACATGTACATCACATGCACTTATGGGACATGCATGTATGTCTACATGTATGTACATGTACACGTAATCTCGTATGTACATGTAACACATCCTATAGAATAATACATGTAGCTTGATTTCTTGGTTATGAGTACTCAGCTTTTACATTCCTGTTGGGTAGATCTTCTTTCTCTTCTTGCACAGTCAGTGTACATTTGTTTGGTTTCTGTGAAATCCGACAATATTCTGTCATCATCAGAAATCAAGATGACTTTTAATAACCTTTCAACAAGTAGTATTTCAAATAACTCCTATCCCCATTCAGAGCCTCAAGACTTGTTCACACATGATGCGAGGGAAAGTGTGGCAGTTTTTATTACATGTTGAAAATGAATGGCAAGTGGGGACGAAAAAAGTAGTTGTGTGCAACAAAGCTGCTGTGGTTTACAGCCTCATACATGTATGTGAACAAGCCTTTTAGAGGCTTGATGGAGATCTCATCTGGTATTTTTGGACTCCACCCCTGAAGTTCATCAACCTTTGACCCCAGTCCTATCTAATGGGCTTAACCGCAGAGCCGTTAACAATAACCTTTTTAACCTGTTTGTATTTCAGAATACATGTACCTGGTTGAGTGCATAAATGTAACTTTCTATATTCCTATCTCCATTCAGCACCTCTGTGATGCTTGACAGAAATACCATCTGGTATTTTTGGACTACGCCCCTGCAAAGTTCATCGACCTTTGACCCCCAGCCCCACCTAATGGGTTAAGCAGCAGAGCCTTGTTAAGTGAGTCATGAAAATGACCTTCACAGATGTACTATAGCTCAGTGTAAGTAAGTAAGCAATCAACAAGTTGGTTTGGCGGTGAGAGAGTGTTATGAGCCTTGCATACCAAACTGTACCAAGTCATGAGTTCGTGCACTGTGGCTGGGTGACATTCATGGCATGGCACATGTATTTGAGGCCTTGTACGCCTGTACAACCCTTGTCAAAAATTACCATGGTTTTACCATAACCATGATAAAACCATGGTTAAACCATGGTTTTACCATAGTTTTACCATGATAAAATCACATTCAAAACCATAGTAAAACCATGGTAAGTCTGTTCCAATTTATCATCTTATTACATGTACCATAGTAAAACCATGGTTTTACCGAGCCGTGAAATCCGTGTTTTTTTTTACAAGGTAATGTTTACTTTAACCCTTAGCAGTTCAGTGTCCCCCTCTAGAGATGTTTTTGTATTTAATATCTTTTGATCCAGATCGCTATGAATTACACATACATGTATTACATGTATACGCAAAAGAACAAAACTCCCAGAATTTTTTGGTCTATTTTTGTTTCACTACATTGATGAATAAGAATGGTTTAAATGGAAATAAGCATTTAAAGGGGAAGTTCACCCCAAAGATTACTTGAGTTTAAAAAATGCAGAAAAAATAAAGAAAAATATTGGCGAAAGTTTGGACAAAATCCGTTAAAGAATAACGGAGTTATGGACTTTTGAAGTTTTGATTTTGTGACGTCACATGCGAGCAGCTCCTCCATTATGTAATGTGATAAATATTCCATAAAATACAGTTTTCTCAGAAAATTTAGAATATTTTCGTCTGTGCATTTGATATATTGTCAGAAATGTTATTCAATACTAGATTCTGAAAAGAAACAATATTAATTTATCGTGGAACGTAAAAAAAAGGCCAATATATGGAATATTTATTACATGACCAATGGGCAGCTGCTCGCATGTGACGTCACGAATCCAAAACTTTAAATACTCATAACTCTTTTATTATTTGACCGATTTTCATCAAACCTTCGCCAATATTTTTCTTTATTTTTTCTGTATTTTTTAAACTCAAGTAATCTTCAGGGTGAACTTTCCCTTTAATATCTCCCATTTGCTGCGTAGATGATGACAGAAGTCTAATATTTACAATAGGGCCATGCCCACTAATAGCGAAACTCCATAGAATCTAATATTAACCACATGAAATGCAAACATGAACAAATGCTCATGAGTAAACTAGTGATTTTTCTGTCTTTGAGGGTGACTTGCTCTGGATTTGTCCAATGAATCAATTCAACATCATCGGAATCTGTCACATGAGTTCTGGAACTTCTTGTGTAGGTTACACAAAATCTGATATGCATGGTAAATAATTCTTATTTTGGTCATGCGGTATGAGATCGCAAGGCAAGCTGGGATTAAAATGTGCGCAAGTGACCACAATCATTAACTCCACAGAGTTTGGAGGTCAGTGGGAATCATTAGTTGAAATATCACAGAAATTTTCATTGGATGTTTACAAGTGAGAATTGCCCTTATGTCTGGACATGTAAAAATAAGTATCCATGTAATACTATTCACGTGAGATCAAGCTACATGTACTACTTACGTTGTACATCAAAGGTCAACCCGGCCTTGATGGGCTCAGTAACAGCAGCATTTGATGCGCGACACTCGTACACCAGCCCATGATCATTAAGCTCGGGCGTTACACTCAAGACACTGACAGCATCCCAAAGCTTCCCGGACACATCGTTAGCTGCTTGCCCTGAACTGTAAATGGCGCCCTCTTCTAAGGGTTCGTTGTCACGGAACCATTCGATGGTGGCAGCAGGGTTGGCACCGTTGGCGTTGCAGGTGAGGTTGACTGCCTCAGAGACCTTTACAGACATTGTTGGACTGCCATCAAGGGACACTGAACCTGGTGGTCCTATGGAAAGAAAGACAGAAAATTACAGAGTTCGAAACCCTTCACACGACACTTGCCCAAATACTACTTTGCCAAAGGATTTTTAGCAATTAGATTACAGTGCTTTGTAGAGGTATTGTGGTCTAGTGGATAAACCATTGGAGTCCTGTCGATCAAGTGACGCAGGGTTTGAATTCCTACCATGGTAATAACGTCCTTTGGCAAGAAATTTGTACATGTACACACTCCATCCGGGTGAGGGAAATGGGCACCAGTCAGGAAGAAATTCCTAAATCATGGGCCTCTAAATAGTTGAACTACGGTACGGAAAATGGTGAAATATGATTGAAGTTTGAACTTGATTTGTTCTACTTTTACATAAAAAAATGATTCAGATATTACAAGCATATTTCAAAATGTACCGGTAAAGAACTCAAATCAAGTACATACATGTACATTGTACGGTAAAATAGAAAGTTTTGAGAGATATAGGAACGACTGGCAAAAAAGAGAAAAAAATGCAAAATGTGGGACTGCATTATATCATAATCACAAAATTTTGGGAAGTTGGAAGCCATTATATTCAGGTTTATTCAGTCAACTTATGAGTGCAGTGAACATATACATAACATATTACAATCAACTATGAGAATATATCAAGTGCTATACATGTAAACATGCCAAATAAAGGGCACAACTTGCCGAAGTGATATGCCTCTGACTTACTCTGGACGGTGAGTTTAGCTGTGTTGGAATTGAGTCCTGCATCTGTTGCGCTTGGAGTCACCTGACACTGGTATAGCCCATCGTCTGCTAACGACACATCTGTGATCTTCAGGTTATACCCTCCTACAGAGGCATCTCCCACAATGGAATACCGCGAGAGACCGGGAATCGTCACGTCTTGGTCCGAGCCGATGTGCTCGCCGTCTTTTATCCAGAATAGCTGGCCAGTCTTCTCTGCAACCACGCAGTAGAGGGTCACAGAGCTGGCACCAAAGTTGATGGCGGTGTCTGCAGGCTGCTGTGTTAGATTTTGGGTGGCATAGGCTAAGTATCAATCAAAAAGAAAGAACAAAAAAATATAAACATTCTGTGGTATTAAAGTGAAATCACATTCAACCATTTAAACACACAAATAACACCCATCTTCATTTGTATGTAGGTCTACATTAATGTAATGGCAGTGCATCTCAACGCATACATTGTACATACATGTATATCATGTACAATCACATGTACATGTTAATGTACATGTACTCCAAATCGATCCATTCCCCATAGAAGTTTAGCTTTTCTTCTTTTTTTTTTTTTTGGGGGGGGAGGGAGGGGTGGAGAGGATCGAACAACAGAGTAAAAATTAATATCTTATTTACAAGGGCTACTTTCTTCAAGTCAAACTACTTCTACTTTGTTTTTAGATTTTATGCATTTCAACCCATCAGAGAGAGATTTCAATTCCTTGTGGCTGCTCTTTCACACATGGTAGCTTTTTTAAAAGTAAAGAGGGAAAAGGGGCTCTAAGGGCTCATCCATTCTTTCGCTGCTGCATATAATTTGTCTTGTGATAAAGCTTTAACCTGTTGAATATGAAGTGTGAGATAAAGGGGACAGGTGTCTATGGGAAATGTGTGTTATACCTAAATTGAATCACATCCAATGGGTTAACAAATGGTTTTAAACCCTATGGCCTGTATTCTGAACTCCTGTTTAATTTAAATTCCAGTGTACATGTACGTTAAACCAGAGCTAAAATTAAAATTGACTTAAACTGCAAAAACAGTCTAATTTCTGTACAAAGTTTAACCACACTATACTGGAATTTAAGTTCAGAATGTGATTTTCTAAAACTCTGTTTAAAGGGCAATTTGAGACTGGGTTTAAACCACACTTAAACCGGAGTTCAGAATATGGGCCTATTGGTATTTAATGGGTAGGTCAAACTTCTGAATCTGCAGACTAAGTAGAAGAGAAGCTGTTACACTTCATAACTGTGAATTGTTTACACTTCAAACCTGTTTTGTTTGTGGCAAAGTATGCCTTCAGGCAAAGCCAAACAAGGTCAGATTCCAAAATGCGCCTTCCATCTTCCTTGCAATAAAACATCATAAATGACCAAGTGGTAAAAAAAAAGAAGAAAGAAGTCTGCTCCCAATTTCTTCAAGCTTTACTAGAAAACATTTCTCATAAAATAGCCCTACATGTATATCAGGGTAAACTTATACCCCTTTCAAACTAGTTTCCCCGCTAAACTTCCCCGGTGAAAACCTCCAAAGTTTATGAGCACGAATTCTTTAGGTTACTGGGAGAAGTACAGGGGTACCTTTTAGATCGGCCTCACTTCCCCGGGGAAAGTAGCCATTGGTTAATACGAATTCCACTTTCAATCAGCCGGAAGTCAGGTCAGATTCAGGGAGCGGATGTTTGTGTTTTCACGCGTTCTTTTTTCTTAAAGTCGAAGTGACGACATAGGATCATAGTGTGACCAGCCGGAAGTGATACATGTAAGTGATTTCAACGGGGAAGTTTTCCGCTGACCTTTCAAACCGACCACTGACCCGCTGAAACTCTCCTTTCCCGTGTAAGTTCTCCACCTCGTTAGGTGGAGAAGTTACACGGGGAAGTTCTTCGGCTTTATGCAGGTAACTTTTCCCTTGTTCTTTTTCGACC
The DNA here is from genome assembly GCA_025618425.1 of Heliocidaris tuberculata. Lineage (NCBI taxonomy): Eukaryota > Metazoa > Echinodermata > Echinoidea > Camarodonta > Echinometridae > Heliocidaris > Heliocidaris tuberculata. Next base: position 49,339,967 of record CM046833.1, read on the forward strand.
AGACCTTTCCACGCGTGAATCTGGACTTAAGTGAGGAACTTCCCTGGGTTACTTAACTAACTTTGGAATATACACATGAACATACTTGGATTATGGATTATGGAAAGCAAAATGTGTATTGCAAATCTCATAGAATTATTTCTGTAAATTTGAAACTACATATGTACTCCTTTATTTACTGATGTACATGTATCTATGATTTTAGCAATTACATGTACATTATGGTGTGGATTTCATATCATTCTTATTGAATATCAACACTGAGAAAATGCTGTTCATGAAGAGACATTGACAACTGAACTTTACTCCCAGTTCCAATACCATACTGTTCAAATCTTGAATAATAATGCAGGCCTCCACAATTCTTTTTTTGTTGTGGGTCCAGATTGAATCTCTATGATCTGTATGCATGAGTTTCATGTGAAAGTTTTGAACTTTTGGGGGTCTGGACTCAGATTTTGGGTGCCTATGTGTCCTGGGCCCTCTTGCATAAAAAGTTGTGATTAAACGCAGCTCAAAAAATTAAACGCAACTCGATTTTCAACCAATCAGCATCGCGTATTTGGGACTTGCATTTAATTTTTTGAGTGCGTTTAATCGCAACTTTTTATGCAAGAGGGCCCTGGGCACCTCTTACTTTCGAGCCCTGGGTTATGTCAAAACAGGCATACATGAACATGTACATTTTCATGTTTTAAACAAAGCTACATGTACAAGATTAAAAAAAAAAGATATACAAAAAGAAAAGAAGACAAAAAAGAAAAGAAGACAAAAAAGAAAGACCCCACCAAAAAAGAGACAATTGAGAGCTACCATCTTTAAAATGCATAATTAAAAACTAATTTATTCCTCTAGAATACATGACAAAATACAACATCCTGCAATAGCAAATTCAAGGCCATTGCTGTATGTCACTACATTGTATTGGGAGTTCGCATGAAGATCTAGGCCTACATCAGGCAAGAAAGATATATACATGTATCCTCTCTTCCAGATACAGGATGATCAGTGTCATGAAAATTGTGACTTTGAAAAATGATACCAGTCTTCATCTACTGAAACCCTGAGTCTCTGATGTCACATCAAGCAGTGTTTGGTGCAATCAATGTCAATGTTTATCATTCATGAATCAAGCCCCAGCAGGACAATTAAAGTCCTGCAGAGAGACAACTCTCTGATAACACTACCTAATCTGTGGTTAGTCTCCTAATACAGGCTCTAGAATACATGACAAAATACAACATCCTGCAATAGCAAATTCAATGCCACTGCTGTATGTCACTACATTGTATGTATCATACACCGTGTAAAAGATGGGGGCAGTGTTCTTACATAAACTTCATTGGAAACGATAAATGAACGTGAGAGAGAAATAGTATTGAGAAATTGTAAATTAAATATGTCATCATCTGATGATAAATGCCCTGAAATGTGTAACAACTGGATCAAAACTTTAAGTTAACGAAACAACGACTTACTAACAACAATGATGAGGGTTCACACAGGCCTGAAACACCGAGGAAAGCTGCGCTCAGGAGAAAGCCAGAATATAATCATATTTTGGTGTACGACAAATGGGAAAGTTGACCGTGAAAGCATTACAGTATCTACCAGTTCTTCTGTAGACATGATCAGCCTTCTCAAATTGGTTTGACACAGTTTTTTTCACAATGTAATTAATGGTACGACCAGAACTTATTTCCAAAACTTAAAGGGAGTAGGATTTCAAATAAATTTGCATTTTTTATATAGTTGATAATCTTGACTTTCAAAGATTTTTAACTTTATTTAAAATCTTATAAACAAACTTATACTTTCTAGATGCTTTGAAATAATGACAGTGAAAACATCAGAGGACTAAAAGCTGATGATTTCAGGGATATTCCAAGAATTCATGTAGAAGTACATGTACATAAATTCTCTCTTTTTGAATGTTGATTATTTTCTGAAACATCTGGAGATGTTTTTCATTACAATAAGCTAAATCAATTAACTATTCAACTACTTTCAAAATACTATGGCAAAATGTTAAACACATTTATGTACATGTACATGTACATGTAGGCCAATTTTGACATGGTATTTTCTTGCTCAATAAATATATTTCTTGAAAACGCTCTGCCTTTTGGCACAAACCATCAAAATTACATGTACATGTACTAAAATATATCTCGCTGCAAATCTTCCTTGGGAGAACTTTTTGGCCTTTTTCACATTTCATCCTCTTATTACTATGCCAACCAGGGCAAGAGGTTGGTAGATTAGAGACAGGTATCCCAGGTCAAAGGTCAGATTGTGTTGGGTGAAGGAGCATGTCAACACACTCCTTGCTCCTTCCTAGTCTAAGCCTACAGACCCTTTACAAAACATACTTGCAAGATTGTTTGTGACAAGTCAATTCTAACTTTTCAAAGTCCATATCCAGAGTAAATGAATGTATTTATGATATAACACTGTAATTCTGGCCTTTAATATGCAACAGAACAAGCAAATATAACTTTTCCACAAGACAGATATCATGTACATCTATTAACTCTACACAAAAAGGCTGCAATAGGGAGACTAAGTATCTCCCAAGATACAGTGTATGTGTCCTCCTGTTGATTTATGGGAGAGTTGTGTGTAGTAGGATGAATAACTACATGTTCTAGTTTGATGGATCTGTTTGCAATGGAGATACATGTATGGGTTCAAATAAAGGTAGGATTGTTTCATTACCACAATCTTGTGACAAGTCTTCCTTGTGACTCTACATACAATGTACAGAAGATGTCGCTCATGTACTATGTACTGGACTGTCATGATCAGTTGTTTACTCTTTGTAATTGTCAGAGAATACATCATTCATGACTATAGGCCTGTAGGCATGGGCATTAGTGGGGGGGGGGGGGATGATCTATTCATCATCCCCCCCACTTACAATAAAAAGTGTGTTTGTATCTACATGTACGCCACTGCCTGTAGGACAGCTTGATATCAGCATGCATAAAACAGATATTTTCAGTTTGTTTGAATAACTGTACATGTATATTTAGCCCTACACGTAATACATGTAGTTGTGTTGCTAGTACTGCCAGGGGGGGGGGGGGGGGGGGGGGGGGGGGTGTCACACCCCCACTCCAAATTAATGTTGGCAAATGCGCCTCTTCTGTCGGCAAAAAAAAAAAGGAGGGGAGGGAAGAGAGAGGGAAGAGGCAAGAGAAAAGGAATAGGGAGAAAAGAGAAAGAAGGAAAAAAAAAAAGGAAAAAAAAGGAAAAGGAAAGGAAAACAAAACAAAAAAAAGAAGGAAAGGAAAAGAAAAGAAGAAAAAAAAAAAGAATGAAAAGCTGGCCATATACATGTATATTCCCACAAAAGGCGTCTCACTTCAGCAATGGACTGCAGCCCCCCCCCCCCCAGAATTTTCAAAAGTTCCCATATTCCAGCAGCAGAATATCCACATTTGGGTAGCAAAGTTCCCTGATAATTACATGTACATGTATGTAACTTCTGTACACAACTTAACATAACGTTTGCTCACTCGCAAAAAACTTACAAATTGAAAAGTTGATATTTGGGCAAAAGGCATCAGCCCCCCCTCCCCCCCCCCCCCCCCCTCCAAAACTGGTCCATATGATCCAGATCTGAGATCTCTAATATACATCTGCAATTTTCTTTTATTATTATCTGTAGGGGGATAGTATTTTTGTTGCAAATTTGGGTTTCACACCCCCCCCCCCTTCAAAATGCTCTAGTAATGCCCCTGCATGTAGATGTAGGCCTACATCTACAACAAAAAACATCCAAATAAACCAAAACTTAAAAAAGACTTTTGAGTTTGGAACCAAATTTTTGAATCTATAATACAGTTAGATTTAAAATAAGTAGGCTGTAGCTAATTACTATCCATGGACTTTTCTTCTGAAATGTCATATTTTTTTGGGTCCACCAATTTCTACCAGTTTTCTTAGATGATCCCTAAATTGCCTCAGGGTCCATGTCAAATACTTGCTGTTATTGGTTTACATTTGTGGTTAGCCCCATGCTGTTTCAAATTGAAAGCGATTTAGAAATCAATGGGTTTCTTGTTGCATTGACAAAATATTCTTGTTTGACAGATTATTACTGCACCAAAACACAGTTTCAATCCCAGAAATGACAGGCTAAATGTAGGGGTATTCTCCAAAAATGGGTAAGTTCTAACTGAGAAAAGTTTGTAATTAAATGGGGGTTTATACATGTAGGTTACATTGATTGTATTTGAAGGGAAAGTCCGCCCTGATATCCAGCTGGATTATAAAAGAAGCTGAAAAATTATAGGCTTTTTACACTTGCAAAATTTTGCTTAGTCCCGTACTATCGGTCGGTGGGGCTAAATGAGGATTTCGCCCCAATAGTACGCTACCTAAGCTTAGCCCACTTTCTGTTCATATTGCATTTTACCAAAGTGGGCTAACTCCATTTTAGCCAGGGCTGGAAAAAAGCAGGGTTAGCCCCACAAAAGGTGTGGCCAAACCTAAAAAGGTGGGGCTAAGCGCTCTGGCGAGGGAGATACATGTACATGTTGCAGGACAAAAAATGGATATATGAGAACAGCAACAAAAAAAAAAAAAAAAAAAAAAAATAGTCCAGGGTTAATTTAAGTGCAAGTGTAAAAAGCCTATTTGAGAAACAGATTGATGAAGGTTCGAGCAAAATCCGATAAGAAATTAGAAAGTTATGAACTGAAGTTGTAATCAATCAAACACAAATTGGCAACTCCGTGACGTATCTTGCGAGCTCCTCTCCCATTGATTTACCCTACATTAAAAATGTAAAAGAAAAAAAATCATTTTTTTCTCAGAAGAATATTTAATCATACACGTTTTGCACCCTACATTTAGAATTAGATGTAGATATAATCATTGCAAATATTTTTTTTACACACAACCAATACATACATGTATATGAAACAATATTTCTTTAACTGAGAAGATAAAAATCGATAAAATTTTCTGTACTGAGCAAATGGAAGAGGAGCTTGCAAGATATATGTACATCATGGAGTTGCCAATTTGTGTTTAATTGATTACAAAATTCATGACTTTTAAAAATTATTTAAAAGATATTGCTCAATCAACTAAATACCAGGGTGGATTAGGTCGACATAAAGATTAAAGGCATTTTGATAGTGTTTCCTTGATTTTCTTTGGAAAAAAAAAGAAGAAGAAGAAAAAAAAGGGTAAGATATTGAGCCAGGGTGTAATGAGGTATTAGAGTGGTTCTTCCTCAAACAACTAGATATAGGCCTCAACATCTTCTAGATTCTTGAAGTTGAACCATAACAGTTTGTTAAGTGCAATATTTGACGCCATTGGCGGAAATACATGTACAGTACATGTAGGTAGGAAATTCTTAAAATACATTGGGGGGGGGGGGGGGACATAACAATAGGCCGTCCTCCCTGATGAACAGAATTGTGTAACAAATCTAAGCCACCATTTGACGCATCATTCGTTTATCTAACAGCCATCAACTTTATGGAGATTTTTAAAGTAAATGCACTGATGCAGATATGGATAGAGTTCTGGTAAGATCAAGGAGGTACAATGTACATGTACATGTACATGTACTAGGCAAGCCTAGTACCTCCTTCACGTATGCGCACCGCTCCAAAAACGCACGTACTTTGTGGAAATAGCAGCGCGCGGCCATTTTGTGACATTTCCATAGAGATATCAGTGCCTAAATTTCACCTTTTCGCGCGTGGGTACGTTCTTCCCGTCTTCTCATCTTATGCATATTCATTTCTTCCCCGTCCAGCTGTCGAATGAAAATTGGGGTTTTTAATCGTACTTCTAGATTCAGTAAATCAAGCTCGTTCCAAACATATATAATTTGCTATTATTTAATGTCATTAAAATACAAAAAAATTGGCTTTAAAATAACCTTATTTATCATATAATCGATTCATAAAATCATGGCTTAATTGTGGTTTCCATGGTGATTTTTCTACAGTTTTCAAGGTATCGACATATATTTATTTTGATTGTTTATCATCCACTCTTCAAATTGTTCATTTGGTGTTACAAGTCTTATTCGCTAGTTTTTTTTTTATTAGCCCCCAAAGTCGAGCTAGTTTCATCAACTTTCCTCTTTATTTTGACCTTCATCCGGAAATTCGTCGAAAATTACGCAATACGGATCCAACTAGCAGTATGTGAGGTTATATTTCATGTTTTGGGATATTGTTAACGATTTAATAACAATGTTACGTCGATTTGACTTTATTTCGGTGGAATTTGATGAGTTTGAAATCACAGCAAAAGCAGCAATCCCCCATTTCTAACGAGACGTGGATAAGCCGTACGCCGCCTACAATGGGGTAGCAGAAGTCCAATTTCCCGTAGCGAGCGCTGCGTTTCATGCAGGATTCCGAGTCATCAACAATAAACAAGCATCAACCTCGGATATAAATTTATACTAAAATTCCATTTAAATGAGTTACATCATGATTCCTCCATATTCAGATTCTTTAAAATGTAATAATTCGATTTTGTACAGGTGATACATTGGTTTGATTTTGAGAAAAAAGGAAATTTCAAGCTACTTGTATCCAAAAATGTGCCACGTCCCACTGCTCCATACATAATGCACTGCTCTGACAAAAACACCGTCAAAATCATCTGAGGTTGCCACAAATCAACTTATTTCTCATAATTTTAGGAGTTTTAGATCGAAACCATTTCAAAAATCGAATCATTACATTTCCATGACATGAAGCTTGGATAAATAATGTCATAACTAATTTAAATGAGATTTTAGTGGGAATTTATATCGATGTTGATGCTTGTTTATTGTCCATGACTCGGAATCCTGCATGAAACGCAGCGCTCGCTACGGGAAATTGGACTTCTGCTACCCCAATGCAGACGGCGTACGGCTAATCCACGTCTCGATAGAAATGGGGGATTGCTGCTTTTGCTGTGATTTCAAACTCATCGAAATCCACCGAAATAAAGTCAAATCGACGTAACATTGTTATTAAATCGTAAACAATACCCCAAAACATGAAATATCACCTCACACACTGCAATTTGGATCCGAATTGCGTAATTTTCGACGAATTTCCGGATGAAGGTCAAAATAAAGAGGAAAGTTGGTGAAACTACCTCGACTTTGGGGGCTAATAATAAAAAAACTAGCGAATAAGACTTGTAACACCAAATGAACAATTTGAAGAGTGGATGATAAACAATCAAAATAAATGTATGTTGATACCTGGAAAACCGTAGAAAAATCACCATGGAAACCAAAATTAAACTCTGATTTTATGAATCGATTATATGACAAATAAGGTTATTTTTAAGCCAATTTTTTTGTATTTTAATAACATTAAATAATGGCAAATTATATATGTTTGGAACGAGCTTGATTTACTGAATCTAGAAGTACGATTGAAAACCTCAATTTTCATTCGACAGCTGGACAGGGAGAAAATGAATATGCATAAGATGAAAAGACGAGAAGAACGTGCCCACGCGCGAAAAAGTGAAATTTAGGTCACAAAATGGCCGCGCTCTGCTAATACCAGCGGTGCGCATACGTGCCTTGGTATTAAAGATATAGAATACTAATTAGAGCTTACTTAGAAAACCTCCTTCCTCTCCTCCTTCTCTCTCTCTTCTTTTCTTCTCCTCATTCTCCTCCTACTTCTTCTTCTCCCCCTCCTTCTTTTTTTTCCTCTTCTTCTTAATCTCCTCTTTCTTCTTTTTCTTCTTCCGTGTCGTCTTGTCTACATGTACATGTACATGTATTTTCCTTCTTCTTCTCCTCTCCTTCGATTTCTCCTACTCCTTCTTCCACTCCTCCACCTGATTTTCTTCCTTCTTCCTATTTTCTTCTCCTCTTTCTCCTCTCCTTCATTTTCTCCTCCTCCTCCTTCTTCCACTCCTTTTTATCTTCTCCTTCTCCTCCTCTTTCTTTTTCTCTTCTCCTCCTTCTCCTACTTCTCCTCCTACATGTACTTCTTCTTCTTCTTCTCATCCTCCTTCTTCTCCCCCTCCTTTTTCTTCTTCCTTGTCGTCTTGTCTACATATATTTTCCTTCTTCTCTCCTTCGTTTTCTCCTCCTTCCACTCCACGGTATTTTCTTCCTTCCTCCTCTTTTTTTTCATCCTCCTCCTTCTCCCCTCCTTCATTTTCTTCTTCCTTGTCATCTTGTCTACATACATGTATACATGTATTTTCCTTCTTCTCTCCTTCGTTTTCTCCTCCTTCCACTCCACCTTATCTTCTTCCTTCCTCTTCCTTTTTTTTTCAAGTTCTCCTTCCCTCTCTTCTTCTTCTCCCCCTCCTCCTTCTTCTTCTTCTCCTTCTTCTTACTCCTTCTTCTTCTCCCCTCCTCCTCCTCCTTCTTCTTCTTCTGATGACGAATTGACGATGATGAAAACAACATGCTTAAAATGGCAGAGCATTCACTGCCTCAGTTTAAGTTCCCTGTGATAGACATGGCAGAGTGGGCACTAAACCGCACAGTGACAGTGACAATCACAAGATGTCATGCCCCCACATCAATAAAATGAAGGCAATAAAATTATTTAAAAAAATTGCAGGCTAACATAGGCCTATCTCTTTATCTGCATGATCTGGAAGCAAAATACATGAATGACATAAAATAATGTCTAACTGTTAGTGTTACTAGTAGTAGAACTTGGGATTTAATAATTGAATGCAGTTTATGACAATGTGAAATGCCATTCCCATATGGACAATACAGGGTTGACCAGATTTTTGTGAGCAAAATGGAACAAATTGCCAAAGCAAAGGCAAAGGAAGTTTAACTAAATTAAACGTAAATCTACCATCGTTATGCACACAGCTCAATACTCCTACTAATGAAGCGAAAGTTAATAACTTTACCGTATTCCAGATGTACACAAGATGATAAAAGAAGACAGACGAATGCATAACAGTTTGTTGGATTTCGGTGGAATGACATGGTTGCCGCATCAATGAAGGCACAGTGATGCTGAAGAGTTCCTCCTTGACTTGAGTCCTTGCTGTTCTCGTGGAATAACAAGTTACATTTCAATCTTTCATAACAAACTTTGTGAAAGTGAAAACTAGAATTGTCTGAACCAGTGAAGCAGAAGAATAGAATCACCACAAACTGCTTTCTTTGGGTAAGTTCCTGATATCTTCTTTTGATTTGTTCTTAAACCGTGGGGACGTCAATTTTGATTCAGAACTCAACTCACTCGGACAGTCTCCGCATCATATCAACTTCGTCGCATGGCCTGCATCTATATACGGTATACCGCTAGCGCTTACTTACGCACCCGTACCCATCTGGCCTTGTAATTGCGCCCAACCCAGCCCGGTGGTAGCCCAGCTACATGCTGTAGTGTAAACCTACGTGATATTGAGCGTGGATATGGATGAAGGGATATGATGAGGCGGACCCCAATCTTCAAGTGAAACTTTTGGTGACGCGAGTTTGATTGACGTGACGTCTCTTGAGTGACGGGTGGCGTTACCCAAATTTCATTGCATGTAGTTGTTGCAGTCTAGTTTGTGTCAGTTAAATTTTGTTATAAAGAAAGTGACACAAGTATATTGTGAAAGTATGATTTGTAAAATTTAAAATTAGAAGACTTTTATCTGGAAAAGAGAATTTTGAACTCGGACTTTTCCAATCGAGCAACTTTGGCAGATGGAGGGAGATATCTTGACTTATGGGAAATCGTTATAGTCGATTGAGGTACTAACTATAAGGGACCGCCTACGACATCAGGGAGTCTCTCTCCCACCTAGTACCTCCCTGGCCTGTATTACGTGCGCTGTCGATGTCTGCACATGCACAGTACAACAGTTTGGTATCAATTTTATTTCTCCGCAGTTGTCATTTTAGTCAATCTAGGACTAATTCTAAAGATTTGCAGAGATCCAGGTGAGTTGTAGTTATGTATTATTATTATTATTTCTACTACTAGTACTAGTGTACGTGTGTAATAAATATCATGTTCATGATTTATCAATCATAGATCTATCTACTCGAACTTCGAAGTCGAACCGGTCGAAAGAAAAATGAAGCGACATGAAGTCATGAGCGAGAAGGAGACAAGATGATGGTGAACTTAACGAAAAAGGAAGATTGCGTGTAATTTACTATTGACTGTTTTGGTTTTGTTTTGTGCGCTAATCCTGATCCTGCAGTGTAGTTTGATTATTAAATCAAAGTTTCCTTCTGGTTATAACATGTGCCAATGAAAAGTAAACATAGGGTCTAGATACTGTAGTTTGATTATTAAGAGGCTAAATGTCTTAATGAACGAGAGACAGAATTTTCGGTCTAAGTTAGTAGGGTGTCTGGAGAAAAAATTATTTCACTTATTTCAAAATGATATTAAATTTCTTTCTGGATTTAAAAAATAATAACCATCAAACTGACAGAAATATGATATTTCATAAAAATCCAGTTAATTACTCCAAAATAAGAGAATGAAATCGGACCATTTTTCAGCTTTTTCCTGCCATAGGCTATGTAGTTAAGAAATGGGACACACACAAATCCAAATTTTGAGCTTCCGAGACCTGTTACGACTTTATACTTAATGTCAAAAACTTGTCCTTTACACGACCAGATAGGAAATTTTACAATCTTTCTGATGGTATGAATTTTTTCAAGGTTTGAATATCAGATCACAGTGCAAAATTGCGAAAAAGTGACAAAATTTGTGTAAAACAGAAATTTCAGTTTCCCATAGGAAACGCATGGGGAAATGGCAATCTGAATACACACAAATATAAGGGTTTGCAATTTATCTCTTATTTTAATTTTCTAGTGAAATTAGATCATGATGTTGAGTAACGTTAGAAATATCCGTCTGTTTGGAGGAGTTTTATAACATTTTTTTACTTTTGAGGTTCTCCGAGGAGAGGGATTCTGTGAAGCCAGACGTAGTCTCAGCGGAGCATATCCCCGAATGAAATAGACTGATTTTTCGGTCTTGATGATGATGTAACGTTACTTCTATTGTTAGATTCAGAATCGGATGTAACATGAGACCGAAAAATCAGTCTATTTCGTTTGGGGATATGCTCCGCTGAGACTGTCCATGTACATGTACGATTCGCTGAATCCCTCTCCTCAAAAGTTTAACTCTTACTGTGCCAAGGAGTTTAGCCCTCTTCAAAATTTTACCAAAATGTGATCAATGCTTGCTTTTCAAATGTCTGCACTTCATTAACCATCTATTATTTCACAAAATATTGTGTACAAAACTTGTAGGAAATTTATTACCATTTCTTATGATACCAAATATTATTACTTTACCCAACTTTATGCATAAGAATTATTGAAATTACATTTGAGTTTCTTTTTTGTCCATTATTCTTGGGTTTTCTCATTTGTTTACTATTGTTTAATACTGAAATAAGGTAATATCTTTTCAAAATCCTGCAATTTTCTCTGAAAATTTCTATGGTTGCATATAATTATAGTCATATATTTAGAATGCTTGATTTATGCACAAAATTTTGATATACATTGACCACCATATACCTTTCCTGTGGTCGAGCAATTGGTGAATGAAAATGACAAGTCTATCTGTCACATATACGTGCCATCGGCACTGAAAGAGTTAAGAATGTTATAAAACTCCAAACAGATTTTTCTGTCTAATTCAGTTGATGATCTAAATAAACAGTCGTATTTAGATTACAATGCATGATGATGAAGTAGATCTTCATGAGGAGTTTTTTTTTTGCCAAAGCCAGAACTGCTTTAGTAAAATTTTAAAGGTAAGTGTATTCTTGATTTTTGATAACAATGCACATACATGTACCATTAATATCAAGAATGAAACAAAACTTATGCTGGATGTTTAATTTAATAGTCTGTGTATGTTAGTGGTTCCATGACCATGTCGCCATACGATATTCAGTATGAGCTTCAAATGTTAATTCCATTTATAAAGAGATATTGCAAGTTTAATTAGATCTAGAAAGTTAAATACTCTTTATTAAAGTCTAAATTATTACATATAAGCAGACCTGTGCTCATTTACATCAGACTGGTAGAATGTCCATAGAAGCACCTAGGCTAGAGGTCTACTGTTTTTGGTTATTCCATCCGTGAGAAAAGTAGGCCTACACGATTCATTAGATTGTAAATGTTCGGTCAGATTTGATCTAGATCTGTACCCACTCACTATGTGTTCGAATGGGGTTTGTATCCGGACAGATGAGTCTACAGTAATTTGAACAAGTTTGCTTGATATTTTCTTTAGAATCTTTAAAAGGGTATGTTTGTAATTCTGTAAATGAAAAATATTCACGGAATTTAGACATATTTAATGCATAGTTTCATTGGTGCAAATCCATTTTGAAATTCGGGGGGGGGGGGGGGGGGGGGGGGACACCATATGATTTAACTTTTGTACCTGTCCGAAATGTCTGAAAATTTTTTCTGACAACCCCCCACCCCCCCCCCCCCCCCAAAAAAAAAAAAAAAAAAAAAAAAGGTTATCGCATTTTTGGGGCTCTTAGTTTTCCTCCCAAATTCTCTGACAAGCAAAAAAAAAAGAAAAAAAAAGAAAAAAAAAAAAAGGTTATTCAAAAAGGTTTTTTTTTTTTTGGGGGGGGGACATGTCCCCCTGTCCCCCCCTGGATTTGCGCCCATGCATAGTTGTGGCAAAAGAGATATCAAAACAGACGGCATTACTTTTGTAAAGTTTCCACACTCCAGACACACAACCCCCATCCCATGTAGCTCTCCATATGTAGTGTGGAGTTTCATGCCAAATCTTGGGCTTCGTAGTACAACAAAGGGAGAAAGCATGTGAGAGATTAACCGATTGACTTCTGCATTCTCTCATTCCCTAAGCTTTGCAGGAGATACACGGTTCCTTTCTGCAATGGGTGAAGAAAGAGAGAGAAAGAGAGAGAAAGAGAGAGAGAGAGAAAGAGAGAGAGAGATAAACAGTTCTGCTTGTAGAGTGTCTACAATAAAATATAAAATGCTTACATTTGGTTACTGAACTGTTGTTTAATTTTTTATATATTTGTGTTTTATTGGATCATCAGAATTGTAAATTTAAAGGCAGTTGTTTCAGTAATTGAAAGAACAAAAACATTGAATAAAAACAAAACGCTAACAAATTAAAGAAAAAAAAGGGGGAAAAATAGAAGGGTAACACGTCAGAACATACATGTATGCATACTCAACTGACTCAGTAAGCTGTCGAGAGGAACAGGGTAAAAGCCAGAAGAAGCCCCCTTTCTAACCAAGCAGACGGAGCAGCCAGGAGCCCCATCCAGTCCAGGCACCTCCAAGCGGGGACAGACTCCATATATGTGTATTATGGCAATAACTTTCACATACATGTACATGTACTTCAATTCATGCTTCTTTACTTTTTTGACAATGAATTCAATGTATAATTTGTAATGGGTGAAGAAAGAGAGAAATAAGAATGGGAGAGAGAGAGAAAGAGAGAGAGAGATAAAGAGTTGTACTTGATATAATTTGTACTGAAATGCATTACCAGCCAATTTATGGAAGGCTGTAAGCGGAGCTAATCTGTGTTGAATCGTGGTTGAATAGACCAGTTATGTTCATTGTGCACTTGGTAATTGATAGCTTCCCATTGATTGTAAAGAATCAGCCAAGGGTGTAAACTGTTACACAAGTCATCCAGGATCATGAGCTACATTGTAAATCTTGTTGACAAACTCACAAAGCAGGAAGAAGATCAGTTACATTGCCATACAATGAGAATCAATTACCACACAGTTTACAACCAACAAGAGGGTTTGTGCCCAAGTCAAGATTTGATTGTAGTCAGGTTCACACGATGGGAGCTAAACTATAAGTTTCGTTTCAAATGTTTAAGTTATCTTGTAGTTATCTTGTAGTTCCAGACCATATGAACGGACTTCTAGTTTCGAAACTTTAAGTTTACTCGTAGTTCCAGAACCACAAGCAGGCTTGTGTGTGTGTGTGTGTGTATGGGGGGGGGGGGGGGGGTCCTGCTTGTAGTTACATGTACGACCGTGTGGACAGAATAAACTTTAAGTCTAGCAATCTCGTTGTTAACGATGACCTCTCCGTTCTGTGGAATGACTAATGCTCGACTTGTAGTCTCAGAGCAACGAGCGTCATTGTTTCTGGCCCATGTGAACCCTCGTTGTTGTTATCGAGCTGTTGTTTCGTTAAAGCTTAAAGTGTTGAAACTACAAGTCCCATATGAACGTAGCTAATGTATAGTGAAATTGGTAATTGATAATGTACATGTACATGCAGCAAAGGGTATAAACTGTTACACAAGTCATCCAGGATCATTAGCTAAATCTTGTTGACAAACTCACATAGTAGGTAGAAGATCAGTTTGATACACATACAATGAGAATCAATTACCTTCCAGTTTACAACCAACAAGAGGTTTTGTGTCCAAGTCAAGATTTGATTGTATTGGTTGTTGTAAAGCTGAATTGTGGAGTAGAACTTTAGAAGTACATTGTCCATGTACAATGACAACTGTAAACAGTGATGAGATCATTATTACTGATGATAAGGCAGTGGAAGGGGGGGGGGGGAATGGGTATTGAAAGACTATTGCTTAGAAATTGGGGGTGGGGGGATATTGATCACCCTTTGTTTAAAAATAGAATGAAAGTAAAAGATAACTGGAAAAGAAAATTAAGAGATTATTGATATGGCAAGCAGAAATCATTTACCCTGTCTACAAAATTCTAGGCCTACATGTACATGTACATGGATATGTTTCTTCTAGACACATCATGTAGACAATAACCCCACCATTTCCTACATTTCATGCTAATGTATAATCAAGTTGTTAGGTTTCCTTGAATTGTTGAAATTGCAAGCCAAGCTCCTGTAATTATATATCACAGGTCATATATTAGGCCTTAATTCCTCAAACTCAGTCAAAATAGCTCTAGGCTACATGTACATGTACATTACATCTACATGGGAGCAGAGAGCAGAAACCTGAAAAGTGAAAAGAGCACTGAAAAAAGAATTGAGAAAAAAAAAGTTTGCAAATCCCACTTTTTAAAACAATTATTGTTGCATTTAAACAATATTTTGCAGCCATTGGCCAAATGTGCATGTTTACAACAATTTCTCACTAAAGCCTAGGCCTACATGTACAAAGAATTATAGGCCTACATTTACCTGTACAGGTACATGTACATGTATCACTGACAATTGCTTTCAAAATGACATTATTGTATCATGTTTATTTGAGATTACATTTCTGATTAAAGTTACAGCAATTCCAAATTCATCTTTAGACTTTACAAATACCCCCAAAGAGGAATGAAGGCCCCGATGGTTAAAATGTCTAGGATTTTGGATTAAAAATTCTCATTATGGCCTGTAATTGCACATACATGTACATGTATGTACAATGAACAAGATAAAAACTGCTTTCGAAAAATAAACTCGACAATTTCAATAGCCCTGTCCATCACCTTTAGAAATGTGCGAACATTGCAGTGGCATATTACTTAATCCGAACAAGATTTCTGTGGGCAGTACAATAGGCCTTTGAAATTGCCCTTGAGTTTATTTTTCGAAAGTAGTTTTTATCTTGTTAATGTTGGTAGTTCTCTTGTGGTTTGCAAGACATGTAAACATTCCTACAGAAAATAAGAAAAAACAAAAAAAACTAAAGTCAAATAAAGAGTGTGCATATGTAGACTAACCATGTCCTGCTGGTTTATCAAGTAAGCGGTTTAAGGTCAAAGGTTGTAGTACCACTCTGGTCACGCTGGGAAGTTACCAAAAATGTAATACAGGTGGATGAACTGGATTTGGGGTCAGAAAACCCTTCTCTCCTTTCTCATGGGGCATTCACACACCATTAAAAAGGAAATTTATAAATACGAACTGTGTACATGTACACAGTATACAAAATGTTTAAAAAAATCATTGTGAAGTGAAAGGGGCATACATGTACAATGACTTGTACATGTGCAGCCTTTACAGGGTTATTGTAGTGGGAAAGTAGGATCAAAGTGGGTAATATAGGTTTTACACTGGACAGGATGTTGGTGCTTGTCCATATGTCTTTAACTATCCCCCCCTCTCCTCTTTCTCTCTTTCTCTCTTTCTTCCATTACTTAAAGGGAAAGTTCACCCTGAAGATTACTTGAGTTTAAAAAATGCAGAAAAAATAAAGAAAAATATTGGCGAAAGTTTGGACAAAATCCGTTAAAGAATAAAAGAGTTATGGACTTTTGAAGTTTTGATTTTGTGACGTCACATGCGAGCAGCTCCTCCATTATGTAATGTGATAAATATTCCATAAAATACAGTTTTCTCAAAAAATTTAGAATATTTTTGTCTGTGCATTTGATATATTGTCAGAAATGTTATTCAATACTAGATTCTGAAAAGAAACAATATTAATTTATCGTGGAACATTAAAAAAAATGCGAATATATGGAATATTTATTACATGACCAATGGGCAGCTGCTTGCATGTGACGTCACGAATCCAAAACTTTAAATACTCATAACTCTTTTATTATTTGACCGATTTTCATCAAACCTTCGCCAATATTTTTCTTTATTTTTTCTGCATTTTTTAAACTCAAGTAATCTTCAGGGTGAACTTCCCCTTTAAATAGTCTTGCTATTTTTGGTGAAAAATTTTCACTACAATTCAAGAACTGTCATATGTTGTTTTTTATGTATTTGTTTATCATCTGTACATGTATGCAATCAGCTCTCTCTCTTTTTTTTTACAACTATAATTACATGCCATCTATTCTCCTTAGTAGCCAGTACTGATATCACTGTTAATGCAAGTGCATATAATTTACTGTTTATTTTCCTTTCTTTGCATAAAATCAGTATTGAAAACAGATAATTTCTTTCTATAATGTACATTCATTTTAATAACATTATACATGTATGTTTGTACACTTTATGAAGCTTATTACATTTGTAATTATTTCTCTTTTCCTCAGTTTGCAATTTTGGCCTACACTCATCTAAATAAATTAATAATTAATAGCTCATTAAGTCGTATTTACGGGTTTACTTGTCAATTATTGCTCCCATCACAATGTTGGCATTCTGCTTTTAAAGCCAAATTCTATTCGTAGAAAATGTATACCATCACCCAATTCTCACAATAGTGTACATGTATATTCCTGTGTGTATACATGTACATGTAGTTAATGATGCTTTTTATTTTCATTTCTATGAACTAACATGGCCACTGTAATTTTTAAAATCATCTTTCATGTAAATTATACCCCGTTCTCATTACAAGGGATAGCACAATCTAGCACGCGCTAGATCGCATCATCTCTAAGGTGAGAACTCGGCGACGTCGTTCTGGAGCGCTCTACGGCATCCCAAACTGGACCTTCTCTGGGGGGTGGTCCACGAGAGATAGCGGGATTTAGAGCGTGCCTATTCGCAGTTTTCTGTGCAGAGAGTGCTAAGATCGCGTTAGCCTCTGCTGGTGTGAACCCGTGGCGTGCCAGTGGACCTCCCTGTCGTGCTCTACGATAGCGTGATCACTTTCCAATCTCATTATGAAAACAGGGTCTTATTCATTTGAATGTGTTATCTACATGTACGATAAATATAATTTGTACATTGTGCACAATTCAACGTTATGTTGTGATGCATAATTATTTCTAATAAATACCATTTTGAATTGAATTGAATGCAGCCCTGATCATGATGTTATGGATGAGTAAATATATTGTACACAATTTAAAAAAAAAAAGGATTTTGAGGAAGGTTATGACTTTTTTTTTTTGGTTGGGGTGGAGGGGGTTGCTATGTAAAACAGGTTTAGCATGTACATGTGCCTACATGTTCAGTAGTTCTTTCTCGTCTGTACAGAAACATGTACATGTAGGCCATATTATCTGTTGAACTTGAAAGCCAGAAGGGCACTTCATACACAGTAGCATTTAACCTACCCCCTTCTGGCTCTGAAAGTGAAAGACAAAAGAGGTTACAACAGGCCTACATTGTAGTAGTTGTAGGCCTGCATGTATGTACTTGTAAAAGTAATCTTTTGAAAAATTGGATGAGCTGTCCTCCTGTGGCACTTCTTTCTTACTTTATCTACTGGATTATCATGCATCTCATTAGCTGGGTCCAGTTGTGACAACCCCTTGTTGATTGATAGCTGTAACCTAAACATGTGCGAAACTCAACCTTGCAGAGTTTACACCAATCACATCACACTTGCTTGGGCTCTCTCTCTCTCTCGTAAACACAGCACCCCCATTCATGTAAACAGGAGCTTAAAGGGTCTTATCGAATGTGAGTGTCTAGTATAAAAAGGAAAACATTCACTGATTGGATTGAGAGATTTACAACCAAGTACTGTCCATAATCATTCTATTTAAAATAATGAAAGTTATTTTTATGACGTATCCCCTTTTATGTTGGTCTTCTTTTTCTTCTTTTCTTCTTCATCTATTTTCATCTTCTTTTTCTTCTTATCCTCCTCCTTCATCTTCTTCATCTCCGCCGAGTTCTCATCTTCTCCTTCTTCTTCTTCAACTTCTTCTTTTACTATTTTCTTCTATTTTCTTCTTCT
This sequence comes from Heliocidaris tuberculata, assembly GCA_025618425.1. Taxonomy (NCBI): domain Eukaryota; kingdom Metazoa; phylum Echinodermata; class Echinoidea; order Camarodonta; family Echinometridae; genus Heliocidaris; species Heliocidaris tuberculata. The sequence continues at coordinate 49,358,530 of CM046833.1, forward strand.
TCTTCTTCTTCCTTCATCATCTTTAATCTCCTCATGTTTCTCCCTCTTTTCCTTCAACATCTTCTTCTTGATTTGATTTATTTCCATTTCAAAATAATTACATGTATACTTATACATATCGATCAAATGATTAAACATAAGACAATGTAATAAGTTTAGTATATCAAACTACCAAGATACAAAAAAGGTACTAAGAAGAGTACAAAAAATAATTTACACAAATTATGGATCATTATTGACCTGCATGTATTCATGTACAATGAAATGGAGGGGGCATGCTAAGAAAGCAATGCTTGTACATCTATGATGCATGCCCCAAAGACTTAAATACGTAAAATAATTTTGGTCAAACGAAATTATAATAATTGGATAAATAGATGCGAAAGTTACAGAAAAAATTCACGGTATGCCAACATACATGTAGGTTTCTAGGAAAACAGAAGAAGAGTGAAAAGACGGGGAAATGGAAGGGAAAAGAGGTTGGGAGCAGTCCTAAGCAAAAACAAGGTCATTTGCACAGGAAAACATGAAAAGGGTGAATGTTCAATTTTTATTTGGTATTAGGCTTGACCTGTTTGAAGAGGGTATAGGCTGAGCAGATATTTTTTAAGTTTACGTTTAAAATTGTTAAGACTAGGGGATTCTTTAATTTCTTTATCTAAAGAGTTCCAATACATGGAACCTGAAAAAATAAAGGTGTTTTGTGCAAAGAGTGTTCTTGTTAGAGGTAGGTGGTAAGCATTGCCTTGTCTCGTCGGATATTTATGGTGTTGTTCTTTTGAAACATATCGTTAAAAATGGCAGGGAGTTCACTTTTACCTACATGTAATTTGTGTATAAATTGGCCTAGTTGGAAATGATAAATGTCCTTCACATTGAGGATGTTATTTAAAAAAAAAAAAATATCAGTATGAGATCTGTAATTTGTATGAAAAATAATTCTAAGTACTTTTTATAAAAAGAAGTATTCTGTTCATTTGTGCTTGTACTGCACGACCCCATGCTAAGCCTAATATACCATAATTTACATGTACATTGTATATGGTAATATCAAAGTGTAATACAATGTGAGTAGAGTGGAAGAAGGAAGGAAATATTTCAGTTTGTTAGTAACTCCAATGTTACGGGAGATGGTTTTACATATGTAGTCAATATGCGGTTTCCAACTTAGTGTTGATTAGAATTCCTAAGAGTTTCGTTGTAGATACTTTTTGGGGGACATTGTTATCAAAAATGATGTTACCGGGAAGATAATCAATTCTGTTACTTAAAAGCATATAATTGGTTTTCTGCAGGTTATCGAAGGCCTTGGAGAAGTCCAGGAAAATACCAACAGTGTGAAAAAATTGATCAATTAGATTAGCAACTTTATTTATAAATAAAGGACAAAATTGCATGTGAAGTAGTTTGATTTTCATGAAACCTGAATTGAGAGTTTGACAGGATATTGTGTTTTTTGAGGAAAGTGGATACGTTCTCGTATAGACTACTTTTTCAAGAACTTTTGATAAAGAAGTTAATAAAGATATGGGTCGATAGTAACAAATTCCTTGTCTCCTTTTTTGAAAAGAGGTATTACTTTAGCGATTTTCATGTTGTCATGTACCCATCCTGAATTAAGAGAAAGATTAAAAATACATGTATGCAATATAAAGGGATCAACGATCACACTAATTATTCTCTTTCGCAAGGAGTTATGAATACCATTGGACCCGGTGCTTTTCCTAACATGCAGACTGTTAACAATATATTAATTATTTCACTTGCATTAGTGGGAGAAAAAAATATGGAGTTCTGATTTGGATTATCAAGAAAATCATGAAAGGATTTGTTGCTTGGAGGCACCTGTTGCGCTAGATTGTTACCCACTTGTGAAAAATATGAGTTAAATGTTTCTGCAATAATAGTGGCATTATCTGTAATTGTGTTATTATTTCTGATTTTTGTTAATTGTGAGCTTTTTTTCATCTTTATGTAGTACACCACAGAATTTTCCATGTGTTCTTCATATCATTTTTGTACAAGTTTAATTGTATAGTGTAGTATTCTTTCTTGGAAACGTGCAATAAAGTGGTTAGGACATTTTTATTTATAGGAAGTACATTATAATTCATATGTTAGGTATCACTTGGTTTTGTAATATATTTATCTAGTACAGATTATTCTTGCTGTTAATAGATCTTAAAAGTGACTTTGTCACCCAATTTTTGTATTGGAGTTTTTTTTTGTGCTTTGGCCTTTTCTGGGTGATAACTACATGTATTTATAATCATTATTTCCTTTTCATGTTACTGCATTCAATTTTGGCAATGTATGTAGGTTTTACCATAATTTGAGATTTATGCTACAATCCTGTTACACTGCGAGTTGATTTTTTTCATTCTGTTATCCGAAACTGGATGTTGCTGGGTTTATAGTAAAAACACTGATTACATTATGTGTGCTTGGACTTGCTATAGACACATCCCTTTTCAAGTGTAAAAGAAGATTAAAGGGCATTGTCAAATATTACCATCCAACTAAAAAGTTTCTTTCACAAAGTCTAACATTGGAAGATTTGGGATTTGTCATAAAAATTCATAGGAAAGCAGGATGGTCTGAAAAGCAGATGATTTTCTTCTAATAAGATGATTTTCTTCTAATAAAATCATGATCTTTTAAATGAACTAACATTGTTTCAGCATTGGGTACCCCCTTTAATGTTAGCACGTGCTTGTCGCCTCAGTGCTTGACATTCTGTCATCTTGGCTGCAGAGTCGGTAGACGTTGGCGATTGCGTGTTACCCAGTCATCATTCTCTCCATCATCTCCCACACCACTGGAACCAAGGACATGGTCGATGGGCAATCTCGGTTCTCTCCCATAGAATAAGTAGTAGGGTGAGTACCCTGTACTGGAATGGGGTGTGCAATTGTAGGCATACACGATCTCCGGTAGGAAAGTAGCCCATCTCTTCTTCTGATTGGGGTGTAGGGTGCGGAGACGGTCATGCAGAGTGTGGTTAAACCTTAAAGCAGGACACTTATACATTACACGCTCCAGCGAGAAAAAAGTTCAAGAGAAATAGAGTGATGGTGAGAGGGATGGATGAAATTTGGGAGGCGGATCTCGTCGATGTTCAGAATTTGAAAAAGTACAACGATGGATATCGCTATTTGTTAACATGTATCGATGTTCTGTCAAAGTTTGTGTGGGTCATCCCTCTGAGAACGAAGACAGGTAAAAGCATCAAAGAAGCGTTTCATCAAATCATGAGCAAGGGGCACAGGGTTCCCGTCATGTTGCATACTGACAAAGGAAGCGAATTTCTCAACGAAGAATTCCAAAAATACCTGAAAAACCAAAACATACACTTCTTTACCATGGAGAATGAAATGAAAGGATCGGTTATAGAAAGAATGAACAGAACTCTCAGGGACCGGCTTTGGCGCTATTTCACCTTTACCAATTCGTGCAGGTACTTCGATGTTCTGCAAGACATCATCAAAGGGTACAATGATTCGTTTCACACCAGTATTCAAATGAAACCCAGTGAAGTGACGATCGAAAATCAAAAACAAGCCTTAATGGCACTGTATGGCACACCAGGACCGAAAAAGCGCCATCTACGAGCTAAAAGGAAAACATTTAAATTTGAAATCGGAGATCAGGTACGCATCAGTAAGAGCAAGATGCGTTTTGAAAAGGGTTATAACCCTAACTGGTCCGAAGAAATATTTACCGTGAGTGCGAGAATACCAAGACCAATTGACGTGTACAGGGTAAAGGATTACAATGGAGATGAAATTCGGGGAACATTTTACGAACGTGAACTTCAGAGAGTATCAAAGTCCAAGAACGAGCTGTTTACCGTGGAAAATGTGTTAAAGACGCGAAAGAAGAAAGGGAAAAAACAATACCTGGTACGTTGGAAAGGTTACGGCAAAGACTTTGACAGCTGGGTAGATCGAATCGAAGGTCGTTAAAAATAGTTCATCCATCAAACACGGATCATTTTTGTTTGGGAAGCGAAAAGAAAAGGTTGGACAGGATGGGCTCACACTTTTACGTCACTTTGCCGAGCAATAGTTCGCTTCATTATTTCCCAGACAATAAGACTTGTCGATACACCACAAAATTGCACAGACCTTTAACCCTTAGCGAAGATTATGAGGTTGCTCTGACAGAAGTCCAATTTCAAAATACATGGTACAATGTGAGAGATGGGGAAAATTGGATCAAGTTTTACACTGTCGATGAAACGTCTGATGCAGGAATGGACGGTAATTATGTTCCTAATTTGACGAACGTGATATATGTATCGGCTGGATACTATTTATCGGGTGATGAGCTGTGTGATAGCATCAATTCAATCTTGCCAGATAATCTTCGCGCTAAGACAGGGTTTTACTACAAAAAGAGATCACGCCGGTGTTTTGTTGAAATAAGAGAACGCACGGAGATCGTCATATCATGTTATCTCGCGCGATTATTAGGCTTCGATGGAGAATGCAGGGTCACGGAATCAACCAACAGCCCGATGCCTATGGATGTACACATGCAGTTTCATACATTCTACCTGTATTCGGATATAGTGCAATCCCAATACGTCGGTGATGCGGCCGTCCCACTTCTCAGAACCATCGCTCTGAATAACCACAAGAGGCATGATAATATCGTTAAAAGTTATGTAGCTCCTCATTACGTGCCTCTTAAGATATATCATTTTGAAACTATAGATATTATATTAACCACTGAGACGGGGGAGGTTGTTCCATTTGAACGTGGGAAGCTGGTAGTGAAACTTCATTTCCGCGAGCGCTCTGCAAGTTTACCCTGATTTACAGGCAAATTCCGCAATGGTACATGTAAAAACATTTGGAAGGACTGTCATCAATACGCCTATCTATACACAACAGCGCGGGGCTGGCATTCCTGTTTTCCGAGGAGCCGTCATGCAACGGGGACATGGTTTTGGAAGCCTTGTGAAAGGATTATTCAGAACCGCAACGCCTTTATTGAAAAAAGGAGCAATGGCACTGGGTAAAGAAGCTCTAACCACGGGCGTAAACATTGTACAGGACACGCTAAACGGTGGATCCTTCAAAACTGCAGCCAAAAGAAATATCAAACAGGCAGGAAAACGCATGGCCAGCAAGGCTATAAGTGGCGTCAGAAAGAAAGCCCAAGCTGGGGGAGCCCGTGTATTTTTAGTTAAGAAGAAACAGCGAGGGAGAAAACGCGTCATTCGAGCTGACAGATCACCTGCGAAAAGACGTCGTCTTGATATTTTTGATTAAACGGTTATAACACCCTACAAAACCTCCACCATGTCACTGCTTCACGAAAAGAGCGACATTTGCTGCAAGTCAGAACTGGACCTGTTTTCAGTACCCTACACACAGATGAGCATCATCAAAGGACCGTGGGTCGAATACCACCCCGTCAGCAACATAACCGATTCAGGGCCCATCGAGTTCAACTTGTCGGGAACTTCGGAAGAATATATGGACCTTTCGCACACTATGCTTCGTGTCCTCGCAAAAATAGTAAATCCTGATGACACCAGTCTAGCGGACGATGCCCCAGTCGGGCCCGTCAACCTCTTTCTCCCCTCGCTATTCAGTCAGATAGATGTCAAGCTAAATGAAACTTTAGTATCTCAACCATCCAACACCAATGCCTACAGAGCCTATATTGATGTGCTAACCCACTATGGAAGCGATACTATGGCCTCTCAGCTGACCCAGCAGTTATTCTACAAGGACAAGGCGGGGGCCCTGGATGAGGTGGACCCTTTGTCAGCCGCTGGGCAAGGGAACGATGGCTTGAAGAAGAGGTACGAATTCACGAGTCAAAGTAAAACTGTATCACTATTGGGACCCCTACATGGAGACATCTTCTTTCAGGAAAGACTGATGCGTCCTTCCTTTGAAGAAGGAAAAAGTCAGAACTTCATCGAAGCTTGCAATACTCTATTCATGGGCACAAGTCGTTTATTTTCAGACCGTGGCATGGCTATAAATAGGGAGGAATATGCTCAGGGATACACACTCTATGCTTTCGATCTCACGCCTGACTTAAGCGATGGATGCCATCTGAACCTGGTAAAGGAAGGGAATGTTCGACTCGAAGTAGGATTTGACGTGGCTCTACCCAACACTGTAAACTGTATCATATATTCCGAATCACAAGGCCTCATTCAAATTGATAGAAGCAGAAACGTCAACAACGATTTCAAAGGGTGAAAAGAGACAGCCTGAAAGCGGCAAAAACAAAAAGCAGTTTACCAAAGACTCCTAAAAGATCATAAAAGGTTCGCATTATGGATACCCTTCACATCGCCAACGTCCTCAACCAGCGTCCAACTACAAAGCGTTACTTTAGGGGAGTGTTTGCTCTGGACAAATTACCAAGCGTTTCAGAAGTGGATAAGCACTGTTACGTCGTAAATTCGGATACCAGCGATAAACCTGGATCGCACTGGATGGCATTTTTCTTCAATGACGGGCACGGTGAATTTTTTGACTCATACGGGAATTCCCCATCCTTCTACAGCCGTGACTTGACACGGTTTTTGGACGGTTTCTCCGACACGTGGAACTTTAATACTAAAAGACTACAAGGCACATTTTCTACAGTGTGTGGACAGTATTGCATCTATTATCTGATTAAACGAAGCGGGGGGAAGAAGTTAAAAGATATTGTGAAGATATTTGGGTATGATTTAGTTGGAAATGATGGAAAAGTCAATCAGTGGTTTAATCATAACTTTAATTCATCCCTTTCCACTCATGACTATACATTCACTCTCTCGCAAATCACCCGAAATTTCGAAGAACAAGAAATCAATCCATAATAACTATGATTATTAAACTTTTGTAGTTTTGGCATTTATTCCATGCCCATTCTCTTTATATATTTGGCATTTATTTCATGCCCGCTCTCTTTAAAGTTCGACATTTATTTCATGCCCTCTCTTATATATTCGGCATTTATTTCATGTCCGCTCTCTTTATATATTCGGCATTTATTTCATGCCCGCTCTCTTTAAAATTGGACATTTATTTCATGCCCACTCTCTTATATATTCGACATTTATTTCATGCCCATTCTCTGTACATATTTGACATTTATTCCATGCCCATGCTCTGTATATATTCGGCATTTATTTCATGTCCGCTCTCTTTATATATTTGGCATTTATTTCATGCCCGCTCTCTTAAAAGTTCGACATTTATTTCATGTCCGCTCTTTTTCCTTCTCTCTCTCCCTCCCTCTTTCTCTCCCCCTCTCCCTCCCTCTCTCTTTCTCATTCGTCTTTTACACATCGATTGCTTTTTATTCTTTAATATGCATGATTAGGGTTCTTTTCACGAACAATGTAGAGAAATAAAACAATGGACGAAATATATCCTGTGAACCTATTATTATTCAATCAATAAAGTTTACAATCATGTAATATTTCCTGTGCAATGCGTTTTCTTATTTTGTTGTCTTCCGTATTAAAGTCCTTACATATCTCCCAAATAACATACCGTGAGTGAAAACTTAATTAAAAAAAAAAATACATCCTACACAATCGTATTAAACAATTATAAATACTGTAAAATAACGTAAAATCTTAAAACAGATATCAAGGATATCTTAAAAACCATAACAGTCATTTGAATATTAACTTTGGTCAATCGTTGTTTTACTCATTTGGCCATTTTTACCATTTCACGTTTATGTTAAAACGACCTTTCCACAAAATATTTATACCGTTAACATGACAACTCGCTAAAAAGCTATAAATAAACGTTCAACGATAAAGCAAAATTCACTAAAATCCTCAAAATCAACAGATCATTTTGGTCATATTTATCCGTTTCCTCATTTGCTTGTTTGGCCATTTGGCCATTTGCCCACTTGGCCGTTTGGCCATTTAGACGATTTGACGTCTCTTCTATGAATTAAAACTGGATTTTTTTTTTCCCTTTTTACAATATTTACATAACTCCTTTTTAATAAAAGAGAAGGTCATAACAGAGAATCATAAACGCTTAAAGAATTTAAATCATCAATACAACTTTAAATAAGTGTACTACATGACATGAAATAACCTCATGTATATTTGACACGGGTGACTGAAACCATTACTTGAATAACACTTTAGAAATGTGCCCATTTTTTAGATTTGAGGGGACTTTCAGTGGGCTTTTCACGTTCCCTTTTAGTGGTTTTTGAACGCTGCCTGGAGGGTACCTTTTCATGTGGATCAACCAGACTCTCCTCCTCCTCCATCGTTGTTTCAGTATGCTTCCAGCGTTGAAGATCCTGCCTTCTTTTGGGGTTGCTCATCAGTGTTTCGGGAATGTTCATTTCAGCCAATACTCTCATGAATTGTTCACTGCCGCTAGGCACATAACCTCGGCGTTCGCGGAACAAGTCGTACATTAAGTCGCAAATGTTGCTGCCACGGATAGGCCGTCCCTGGATAACAACCTGGCCTGAAGTAGTCCACCCGATGCTGGGATTCATCTTAAGCTTTTGTATGAGCTGATGTGCACGGTTGGCAAAAGATTTGGGAATGTGCTGTATAATTTCGAGTTCAAGAGGATCGGGCTGAGATTCGGCATCCTTCCCAGGTGGTAACGTGATGGTCTTCTGCGCTGTGTCATCCCCGACGTCTGAGGGCTGATTATCGCGAACTTCAATTGGGATTGGTTTCTTAGATGCGTCGACAGTCTTTAAAAAGTTATGTAAATACTGGGAATGCATGATGGCCTTATCATGAACGTTCATATCCCTCCTTTCTAAAACCAAACGCATCTTTTCGTCCAATTCATCAACTGGATGCTGCGGAGGTAGAGATGGGGCAGACTGCATGGATTGTATCATGGTGGGTGGAACAAGTACCATTTTACGTCCATGTTCCATAATTGTCTATGATCTCTTACCGCTAAAGGCGTTCGCGATGGCCCCACGGCTGGTACAACGAGTCTCATCAGCATAGGTAAAAGGAACCCGCCGCGCTGGTTAAGAAGCCTTTTCCTTTCCCGGAGTGAGGTATGACGATCGGAAAGTTTTCTCAGCTGATTTTTATGCTTGGAGAGTGAACGTTTGTGAGAGGGTGAAAGTCTGATGTTACCATGGAGTACGTTTACGATGCACGCACGTATAGCGTCTATGAGTCCTTTATCGGCTGTTTTCAATAACGCTTTCCGCTGCTTAGGTGTACAGTGGGCCAAGGTCTTTAGAAGAACAGCGTGCGTCTTGATGCGACGGGACATCTTCAAGTAATAACGGCGTGTAGACGGGAGATGGACGTTTTATACCTTCTGGACGTAGGCGAACTGCGTCTCCCCAGGAAAGACGTTGGTTCGCAGACGAAAGGCCTCTGGTGTGTCTGGTTTTAGATCGATGAAAAGGTACCCGTATTTATCCTTGGTAGCGTCGATGTAGGCTTCCTGAAAATATTTACAATGCCCTGGATACATCTGTTTACCTAAACATGTAATTTGCATTTTATCTCTACAATTCTTAAACAATGTATAATACTGTGTGTTGAGGGAAATAGCCCTCGACTCTTTTCCTTTATGAAATAAATTTTGGGTGATGTAAATCACGCTTGCGTTTCTATGGTGACACCCCTTTGTAAACAAAGCAGCAGCCTTTTTATTGTCACCCGCAGCATCCATCAAGTCATCGATAATAAAAAGAGTAGGTTTTGTGGTATTGGTAAATTCATAAAAATCTTGGGTAAGTTTTCGTGAAACTCGATATTGGGAATGCTATTCATCATAGCGACGTATTCATTTTGAAATTCACTGTAAAACCAAACGATATTTTCAGGTGCATGATCAAACATGGCTGGAATATTTTTCAACAATTTTTTAACAAAAACGGTTTTACCCGAAAATGTAGGGCCAACCACGCACATTGTAAAGGGATGTCTCAATCGTACATCCATTTTATCAATATAACGTAAAATGCAATAATGCAGAAAAACAAAACAAATGTTAATGAATGCAACGTTATCAGGTGCAATAATACAGCAGAAAACAAAAGTAAGTGAATGCAACGTTATTAACAGTTAAGAGATGTGGGTTCACTCTTTACACTAATTAATATCAAACAAATGGAAAATAATACATAAAAATATCTCAAACGGACCGTAAAAGAGGAGTAACCATTCAGTCTACGGAAAATGAGCTACTGAAGCTTTCCTCAAAAAGAGAAGCATTTAAATACATATATGGCATTGTCGCATTGTTTGCACAAGATTCTCAAGCACTACGTCAGTGGGAAAAACATAATATAAAAATAAGCATCAGCAATACACCAACAATTAAATTCATGGCTTTTGTGTTTTGAGGTATGCTTTGAATAAAACGACGATGTAGACAGAAAAATGTGTTCATATCCATCTTTAAGCAAACTCTAAAAAAAACACTACCTTTTTGCTTCAAAGTCACGCCTAAAATGTACTATAAACTGATGTGAACAATGTATAAATAGACATCCCGAGTTCTGTTTTATGGAATGTCTTCATGACCATAAGGCAAGGTTTTACTACCGTCCCCCACTCGAACCCTTTTCGTGAAAACAACACGATAATCCTTTTTTCTCTCTTCAGTATGGATGGTCTTAGTTTCAGTGTCGCGCACAATTTTGGATTCATAAATTGTACGTTTAGTCTCGGTTTCTGACTGTACAAGTTCTTTTAGCGTATCATGATTAATGATAAGTGAATTTGCATCATTGAGGGTAAACCCACGGACCTTGCAGACAGTGTCCCCTTTATTGGTTTTGTAACTGTAATTTTTAGGACCCCCGCATACCCACGTGTCGATGTACTCCTCATGGGTAGGGTCGATTTCATTCGTTAGTTCACCCAAGTAATCACCAGTCTTGGGATCGAGGGGCTCGAGGGAGGGATTTGTCCTAAACACTACACTGTCAATGTCGTGGTATAGGACCCTATCACCTAACATCTGATCTCCAATATAGAATAAAGTTTTAACCTAGCCATTGCAGTAGTAAAACTTGCCACGATAATGTTTGTATTTACATTTTGCTCTACAAAACCTTCTCTACATATGTAATTTACCTGTACCATCTCATTCAGGACCAGAACATCGTGCACTGTTATGGAATCGTCATTGAAATGTTGAAGCAATTCTGCGGAGGTAGTCACATAACGTGTCTGTCTTAAATTATCGCGTTCTGCAAATTTTCCCCAGAGTACGTTTATGATTTGCTTTGAAATGGCACGCAGGCCTGGGTTTTTTTTTATCTTTGTAGGGTCAAGTAAGATTCCTTCATGCTCATAGTAGTTACTTACATAACTCCTTTTTCCTTCGAGGGTCTTTACATCGGCATGATAGCCTGATGCCTGCTGTTTTAAGCTCATGAATGCATCGATATATTCCGCAAAAAGGCCGCCTGATTTTGTTTCTTTGTCATACTGACTAAAGCGATCGAAATGCCATACCTCGCGCATGCGCAGACCGTGGTATCCCTTTTCCATCGCCTTTTTCAATTCTTCTGACACCCAAACCCCCTTTAATGCACGTTCGCTGTCTGAATGCGTACATTTATTTTGATTGAGTGATTCTGCGCACGCGGCGCAAAGAGGAAATGTAAGTTTGCCAGAGGAACGGTAGGGAAGGACAGGGTGGTACAGGTTTTTAGGGGGTATTACCTCGCATTGAATTAGGCCGAATATTTCATCAATAGGGGGGAAATTATCATGCATGATGCATGGATGTCCTATGGGATATTTCCCAAACTTATTTATGTATGGGTATAGACTAGTGAAATCGTAATACAATATCTTTTCATCATCTTTTACTTTGTAGAATAGATGACAGCCATCGGTACGTCCTCCAAAGAAAGAATGACGAGGGTTAAGTGGATCTTTGAAATTATCAGCTAGAGTTTTAATGTGGGGGTACACATCGTCCCTCATTCTCTCCCTATCCCAATCGTGTTCCCAAATGTAATCAACGGTATATCCAGCATTTTTTAACAGTTCAATTCTATGTAGCGTATCATTGTACAAAACTCCCATTTTTTTGTTACATCTTTTGTTCACTGTAGTGGGTTTAAAACAAATATTACAACAATGAAAATAGCAACCAAGGAATTCATAGACATGTTTGGTCCCCCTGTCCTCCCTGTACCCGTCCACATATCTAACAAGTAATGAATTTTGCGCTCGCCGCCATTGAATGCGTGACGTATTTCGACCCCTAATAATTGCGCCTTGAAGTGTAACCACTCGCCCGCTTTGATTGAATGGCGCTTGGCATTGGTGTATCCGTCCGGGGGAATAAGGGCAATGGTGTCTGGTCTTAGGTAGTTAGTTCTGAATAGTAAGTTACATGCACTGGGAAGGGTCAAATTACGAAGGAACGGGTTGATGCCCCCGGGGTTGGTTTCGGTTACACTTATTTGTTTGAAATGCGCTCTGAAGATTTTACAGCTTTCATGTAGGATTTTAACATCACTCTTACAATAGTCAAGAATTTCTTTTTGGAATTCAAAGATGTAGTCTAGGGGGACACTGACATACCATGCATTGAATTCTTGCAGAGTATTTTTCATCATGGACGACATTCCATAATACTTTCTATCGGGGAGGGGACCTACATAATTTTCATTTTCTTCGACATTGAAGAAATGCGGGAAGAATCCTTTTTTTAGTTCATGGATGCCGAAAGTTTTGGGTAACTTGGCTAAGCCCATTTGAAAGAAGTTTAGACTGTCTTTGACGGTTATTTTTGGATCTTGCGTACGCAGACTCATGATCTTCCCCCCATTCATTATGACATCGGGAATAATTCCCTTGTTTACAAGGTGGTTAAGAAGAAAGTAAGAGTCGTACGCCTTGCTGTTATGTGCAATAGCAATGGCACCATCATTAGATTCTGAAAACAACCAATTACAAAAATTCTCTAAGGTGTCCCTTCCCTGGAAAGTAATTTCCCTTTTGTCTTTTGGACCGCAGTCATCACATTCGTCATCGGGAGGTGTTTCCCCATCCATACAGTTAGTACATTCCCATGAAGCATGGACAAGATTGGGAACGTGGGATCCTGTATTTTGTGTACATTCAAAATCAAAAAAGATATATTTTTGACCAGGAGGTAGGTCATTCCCCTCTTCCCCTTCTCCCATCCCCGCATCGGGCTGATTTTTTTGTTTTGGATTTGTTTTTCGTTTTGGATTTCTTCTTTTTCTTTTTCTTAAAAATGTCGTCCATCGCTTTTTCTTCCTCGGTCGGGACATAGTAGGCACTTTCTTTAGTCACTTTCATGTAACAGTCATGGGTAGGGCCGTCAACGTAAGCCTTACATGTTCTACAAAAAATTTGGGAACACTCATGGTTATGACGATGCCCTGGAAATACATCCCTGTCAAAAACGCGCTCGCATTTAGGACATTTGTTCTTGGTTTGACATGCTGTTGAATTTTTGAATAAAGTCACGCGATGTAACTTAAAACAACGCTCCGTAAGGAATATCATATTGCACGTTTCGCATGTGCGCGGTGCCTGTTTAGAAGGATCATTTCGATCGCAATTGTTCGAAAAGCAGTCTGGGCAAATTTCGCAGCAATCATGATGACGGGGATCGTTATAGACTTCCAGACACTTGTGACAGACGTTTTTTACACATAGAAACGCAGCCATATTGCGAATGACATTATAATGTCCGGATTCTGTTAGGTAGAGGCATATGGTTTTCTTAGCATTGGGCCCTGCATAAATCATTGCATGCCTCTTACGCCCTCTATAGATGACTAGTCTATAGTCGGGATGAAGTACTTGTTGGAATTTGTCATAATGACTAGAATCTACCACACCTAACGGAACACCCGCCAGCTCATGGAGTTTCCGCGCCTCCTCTTTTAGCCCCGCAGTTGGTTTTCGATCGTTGCGGGACCAAAGCTTATATGTTCGGTCATTGTTGACAAAATATCTAGCGATAACAATGGCATTGGCAAAGCATGTTTTGTCTTCTTTAGAAGAGGGGACTGTGATGATGGATGATTTTCTGAGGCATGCTTCAGTATCGGGTAGCCCGTCCATTTTTCTGACGTAACCCCCAGCGGGGTTAATGACGTGATGAAATCGAATGGTGAATCCGGGGTTTAACATGAAATTCTGGTTGCTATTTAGTACGCGTTCAATCCGTTCAAGTATAGCACTGATGTCAAAATCCCTAACCAGGGCCCAAGGGAATGCAATGTGGGTATTCAAATGTTCAGAAACAAGCACCAAACGCACGTAATCTCTCTGCGACGTTCCTTTAAGCAAGAGCTGTTTCAGCTCCTCGAGTGAGGATCGATATACCTGAGCATATCGCTTACGGAAGAACAATCTTTAAGATCGCCTACAAAATCGTACCAAGATTCTCTAACACCAAACCGTCTGGATATACGTGAATCTATAAATTTCCATTGGGCAGTTTCAGAATCAGCTTAATAATGAGTTGGGGACATGCCACATTGTTGCGTTTCCGAATCAGAACATATGGGGGATGTAACTGGAGTTGAAGGTTCATTTAGGCACTCATCGGATGACGAAGTATGTTTTCTTTTAGTGTTACGTTTCCCACCCTTCCGAAAATATGAATCAATAGGCCTACCACCCCCTCCTCTTTGTGAGGAGGTCTGACTTGAGGGACAGGATTTTCAGTTTCTTCGTCGGATGAGCTGTACATATTAACGTGAGGAGGTGGAATGTGTGAGGACACGTACTGATTTCCAGGGCCCATGTGACTAGAAGGGGCAGGAATATCCCAATTGGTAGATGGAATAGTAGTAGAAGGGGCAGGAATATCCACATTGATAGGTGGAATAGTAGTAGAAGGGGCAGGAATATCCTTATTGGTAGGTGGAGTAGTAAGCTCTGTGCTTTCAAGATTTGAATTTTGATCAAATGTTTTCTTGGGTCGCTTTACTCTTCTAAGTCTGTTTCTGAGTTCTAGTTTAGACTTGGGAGGCTTTGAAAGGTGCTGTTTTGGAAGGGGAGAGCGTTCACCGCCACCTCTTTGGGAGAGGGGTAATATTGTTATGGGGACATGACTTTCAGCTTCCTCGTTGGATAGTACATGATTCAAGGAGGTGGGAATATTATCAATATTACGTAAGGACTGTGATTCAACGATGCCATGCTTGGTTCGCTCAAGCTTTTTCCCTATCCTTTTCGTTTTGTGAGTTTTCTTGGGTTTTTTTTGACCTTGGAACGTCGCTTTTGTGATGAAACCTGCACTGGCGCTTTTTAACTCTACGTACACTAGGATTTGGTATTATAAAATCTTCATCATCGGACCAATGACCATTTTGATTTTCTATTGGAGAGGCTACGGAAACTCCATGGTTAGCGGGGTTACACCTACGACCCACATCTCTTACAGAATTAGGTAATGGAACGTTGCATTCACTTACCGTTGTTGTTGTTGTTGCTGTTGTTGTTTGACTTGAAGGAAGCTGAATTTCGGGTGGCTGTGGGGCAAGCTCCTGAACCCCATTCACAGTTCTGTTCACTAACGGTTGCATTTGAGACAAGGTGAAATTGTACAAATAAGACAATAAATTTTGAAGATTTTCTCTAAGTAAAGAACTACGTGGCGAAGACGAAGGGGCTGGGTTGTCACCCATCGTGGAATTGAGTAAAAGTAAAAGTTTTAAACTTAAGGTAATGGTTTCGGTCACCCGTGCTGCCCTAAGGCTAACATTGGAACATGAAATTGGTAAAGGTCGATATTTCAAGGGTTTATATACCTTTCCTCTCCATTCATCCCTGTACAACCAATACCGCGATAATTTTGTACCTGTTTACATTTGGAGGTCTACTACGCACTCATATGTTTTATTGGCATTATCTAAAAGGCCGGAGGTTCATCATCAAGTTCATATTAAAGAAGCCTACCCGTTTCGTCAATAGTTAAATCCGGATAGTGCCGCTGCATTTAGGTAAGGGTGGGTCTACTACGCACTCATATTTTTTTTTTTAATTTTTTTTTTATTATTGGAATTATCTAAAAGGCCAGAGGTTCATCAACAAGTTCATATTAAAGATGCCTACCCGTTTCGTCAATAGTTAAATCCGGATAGTGCTGCTGCATTTAGGTAAGGGTGGGTCTACTACGCACTCATATTTTTTTTTTTTTTATTTTTTTTTTTTTATTGGAATTATCTAAAAGGCCGGAGGTTCATCAACAAGTTCATATTAAAGACGCCTACCCGTTTCGTCAATAGTTAAATCCGGATAGTGTCTTCGATCTTCAGACGATGATAAAGACGTGTCGTTGTACTTGTAATATCCTGCCATGGTTTCTTTTCTTCCTTGAAATCGTATTGTATCTAATACCGATGATCAATGCTCCGTGTATATCAATACCGATGATGCTCTGATGAAAATGAAGGTATTTCTCCCCCTTATTTATAACGTTTCCTTCCCTCGTTTACCACTCTCTTTTCTTCGTGTCTCATCACGTTCATAACTTGTCATGCAAGCACTCACTCCTCTTTCACCATCCTCTTTGACTATTTCACAATTTTATGACGTCATGTTCACCTATGATGTCATGCAAGCAAATGAAGGTGATGAATATGTAATATGCAAATGACACTGACGTCATGTATGTAAATGAGGTGATGTCATTTATGCAAATGAGACTGACATCATGGTATGACATCATCGTCTATAAATAGACGACGTCATGACGTCCAAGACAACCTTATACTACTAGCACCATTGAAACCTCTGGACACTTTCCCACAGCCTTTTCATGCACTGTCGAACCGGTAGAATTCCTACCCACTGTTTGGCTCTCAACGGCGGGTCTTAGATGTTTAAAGGACCGATCTGGTCTACAGGGCCTTGAGCGGGTGAGCTTGTTGTCGGTTTAATTCTTCTTTCATTGCAAAAGCGTTGGATGTGTCCGACCTTGTTACATTTGTAACAAGTTCTGGTCTCCTTGTTTTTACTTGGCTGCCGCCTGTCATTTTGCAATAAAGAGTCAATTTGCTTTTGTTGCTTCTCAAATTGTTGTTGTTGGTTCGTCAGCATTTCCATCTGTTGTTGCAATAGATTTAATAGCAATTTTGTCATCGTTTGTGGAGATAGCCT
This sequence comes from Heliocidaris tuberculata, assembly GCA_025618425.1. Lineage (NCBI taxonomy): Eukaryota > Metazoa > Echinodermata > Echinoidea > Camarodonta > Echinometridae > Heliocidaris > Heliocidaris tuberculata. Next base: position 49,375,637 of record CM046833.1, read on the forward strand.
GTATCGTTGCATGTCTCTTCGGGTGGCCAAACCACTTGATGGCCAGATCCCAAAGCTCAAAGAAATCCAAGTGAGAAGCTTCCAAGTTTAATCGTCGAAGTTCTCTCCTCAATCCCTCATCTTGGACTACTTCCGCTAACCTACCCTTCAGGGTTGCTCCTCGACACCTTGTGTAGGTACTGTCTGTTTCACATATTCTGTTGAAGAGAGTTATCAAATGTAACGAGCACTCGAGGATGCTCTCTGATGGAGACTGTTTATAACTGAAGAATTTTTGTAGGAGAACTGTTAGGGAATCCCCATCTCCAAAGACCTTCTCCAACACCTTCAAAATCTCTTTAACGTTATCACCAATCAGGTCTCCCCTTCCTAGGATCTCTCGACGAGCACTCCCCCCAAGATGGTCTTTAATGAAGGCCGCCTGCTGCGATGCTGGAACGTTTCGAAGGGTAAGTTGACTTCTCACGTCCACTATCCAGTCCTGGATCGTAGGATCATCGGCCTTGGTTGGCCTGTCTCTAAAGATATCCAGCCGCCGACCCTGGGATATGTAGACCTTCTGTACATCGGGTGTAGATAGTTTCTCCTCGCTCTCAGCCTCGGCTTGAAGTTGGGCTTCAAGTTGCTCTATTTTTGCTCGGAGTTGTTCTAGGTCACTTTGCAACATGATGCTGATGTTATTCTCCAGCGAGGGGTAGAGGATGATCAAATTAATCTGCAATCCTGCCGACTACGCCACTAACAAATGAAGTAAACTCAAAAGTTGTGTTTCCGATTCTTTTATTGCAGAGGGTGATTCAAATCCAAACTAAACCCTGTAAAATGAATGAAATATACAAGAAGGAATAATAAGTAAATGCACAAAGTCAAGTAATGAAGTAACACCAGCACTACTCTTCTAGACTGAAAGATGTACAACCAAAACGGTAACCCTGCTTCCTCATACAATAAACACAACACCTAACATCAATCTAAACCAAGACTAGGTATTCAGTGTAGTTTAATAATGGAGTAATTATATACAACAGTAGAGGAATACAAGGTAGAATATACTGATCCAAAAGAGATCGGAATATTATTTAGTAAAAGATAATTAAAATGCATTATAATGCTCTGAATTAGATTAGGGTTTTTTTTAAAGCAAATTATACTCCAAGTGTGAATAACCCCCTAATCTACAAACATCTATGAATACTCTATGAATACTCTAAAATAGCGTGTGAATGCGGCTACGTGGATTATCCTCCGCGTACCCTCACTCTGATCCCTATCCAATAAATCCTGTCCCTTATTTCTACATTGACCGACATGCTGAATCACAAAAAAGCATGTCATCGGTAATGAAACACCAAAACTATATATGTTCAAATGACTAAGGAGAATACAATCAAATAAAATCTATACAGATCACATTATGATATGAAAATATTGACTTAAGTTGCATATATGTATAGTATCAAAGGAGAAAAGACCGATCTTCAGTTTTGGTCTACAGCTATATGGTATATAAAATGTACAAAAATAATAAAAATGAAATATATCACAACGCTACTTCAAGTAGTGCTGAATAAACACTCATTCGACCTACTCTAGTGAGAGGATAAATGATAGAACAGAAAAGAGAATATATACGTAGATATATAGGAGAGAGAGAGAGAGAGAGAGAGAGAGAAACTACAGTCTAACAAATCTCGACAATAGTTTTATAGCAGCCCTGATCTACTAACATGTGTGTTAGATTACTTCATGATTACATTCAAGGTAGGTTTGCACCAATAAACTTGAATGTCGTCAAGTTCAACATTATCAGAAACATTATTTAACCAGAAACTATAAACATAGTTCATTACAATACAAGAATCAACATTAAGTGCAGACAGCAACTATAATGTATTCCTACATAAAGATGCATCTTAAATCAAGTAAAATTGATTTAAAAAATCTAAAATCTAACTTACCCCGGCTGGAGTACGAAGAGTAGAGAACTCTGCTTCCTGAAATATATGTGTTGCTTTCTTGAGAGATGCTGATATAATGAGGAAGAGGAGGGGGATATTCTTTGTCCCACTCACCCCTACTGGACATGAATGAGTCATGGGCAGTGTGCCCTTAGTTACCCCTATTCATTACAGAAAACAAAAGATTGTTACAAAGCCAAGTGCAAACTAGGTTTAGCTTGGCACCAGTAACAAAGGCCCTTAAAAGCCATCATTGTGTACTTGTACAGGTAGGTCCTATGTACACGTAAAAGCCATATGCATCAATGTAGAATGCATTTTAAAGGTGTATTACAGATTTGGATATATTTTCTGTCATTTCTTATTCATCTTCAAAACCCAATGTCACAATTTCATAAATAATTCAGTTTGAAAATGATTATTTAAGAAATCTTAACCTGTCGCTGATTTACAAACCTGTAGTTTCAAAATTCAAACATGTCACTGCTACATGTTAAAACTTTCACTTTGCCATGTTAATGTACATGTATACATGTAGACTTTTTATTTTGAGGGTTTTGAATCGTTTTGAATCATGTGTGAACTTGGATGAGTTTAATGTACATGTGGCTACATAATTCTTAGAAAGGATATGATGAAATACCAGTCTTATCTTGGTAAGCAAAGTTATCATCTATATTTCCTTTCTCTTTTGAATGTCTTCCCTACCACAGGTTCAAAGTGAAGAGATATCAGACAAATTCTCCTACCATGAATCACAACACCATATGGCGATGCCATCTTGCCATGCTCTTTCTAGGCTTCAGTCTTTGTCTACAAGTCTTTCCAGGTACGTTTGTAGGTCTGTGGTTTGAGTGAATTACACGTGTACCTCTGTGGTTATGTTCTGTTGTTGGAAAACATTGTAAAACATGTTTTTGTATTGCCTTATTAGGAACGAATTTGTTGTTATAGTAGAATTATTTGTGTACCAACTGTAAATCTGCTACTACAAAGTCAATTACATGTTGATCGTGAGCCTTACCCTTTTTCATATTTTCATAAGTTGCTTGTATCAGAAAAGTTTTGTACGGGGCTTATTTCTTCCCTAATGATAGCTAAAAACAATACAATTTGTATTACGTGTGCATATATACATATATATATATATATATATATATATATATATATATATATATTTCATTAGATACCTACTTAAGGCGAAAATACATGGTAAAAAATGCAGCGAAAGGGGGAAATCGACTATAAGGAGAAATATGCATTTCTCCTTTACGTATGGAACTAGACTTTCTGACCTTGCCTGCCATATCACAACCTGTAACTTCGCTGTCACAATGCTATAATGAGCGTCCACCGATATGAGGACCCTTCCATTTTTTTTTAATGTAGGGTAGCCTTATGCATGCATCTCAAATTTCAGGGTTCATATTGTGCCATGGGTAAAATATGTGCTGTTTGAGGAACTGTCCTTTATCATATCCTTTATTATGTATAAACAGTTTTACATAAATTTTCTCCTTTGCTATGCTTTTTTTTACCATTTTAGGGCGAATTAGTGGTATATTTCGCAAAATGACGTTACAGAGAATCGATGGATTCAAAATGTTAGTATATGTTTAGAATTAATTTGATTTAATTTTCATTTATGGAAAAAAGAATCGTATAATAACTACCTTTTGTGTGCGATAACATATTTTTAGTAAATCCCCAAACTATTGATATAATAAAAAAAAAACAGACATCGCCCTAAGTCCAACCTCAGGACGTTAGATCCCCAAGAGTTACATATATAGACTTTCCACGTTATATTATACAAAAATGAGTTCTCCCTACCGAACAAAACTTTGTAGTAGTAATTTGGCACCCTCTGCGTTTATATCTATAAAATGCCTCCTACCCCTACAGAAATGGGAAAAAACAGTGCCGAAAACGTTATGGTGAATCGAAAAATTCCCCTTTACACCAAATTCCCCCATCAGTCAATTTTTTTGCACAGGACTTCACCTTAACCCTTTCAGGACAGGAATTATTTAAGGGCTAAATTGATCACATTTTGTTCTTCAAATTGGCAACAATGATATTTTTCTTTCAGTGCTACATCATTCTAATAAGGTGTCATGTCTTTGAAAATAATATGTATGGTTAGGAAATTTGTTGAAAAGTTGAAAGAAGTGCCAATTTTGAGAAAGAACAATGATTTTGAACCTCTCAATTTGTTGCCAGTTTAAGAATTTTAAAGTTCATTCTCGTTTTAAAAATTCCTAGCATCAAACGCAATATGGTCATGCAATAACAATGGACATAGTGTGTGCAGAAAGATTTGCTCTTTCTACTCATGCATCTAGTATATCTTTTAGAGCTCTGAATCAAAAGTTATTGAGCCAAACCACAAAATGTGGTCAGTTGTCTCGAAAGGGTTAAGTAGGATTTAGGTACATATATATATAAAACCTTACATTGAAGAATATAGAACCTACGTGTACATGTACACGTAGATACATGTACATGTATGTACATTACATGTACATGTGCATGAATGTACATGTAGCAACTACTTATGTACTAGTTGTAGGCCCTACAGTCCCTGCAATGTAACTTCATTGGGACAGTCAGAGATGCATTACAGTGCTTTATTAGTTTTATTACAGCTAGAGACAGGTGGGGCTGATAAATCTTTTCAAGGTCAGAAGAATTTCTGCCCAAGGGTCAAGTGCACATTCCCTTTCCAAAATGTTTTTCTGGAGTTTATGCTCGTAAGTTTTACAGTGATGGGAATTAGATAGCTGTGGTATTTGTTTGTTGTTGTATGCAGCAGACCTTAATGACATACAGTATTCGTGAAAAGTAAGATATACATGTAATGTAGGCCTACATGTAAATTGCATTTTGCACATCTGATATGGGAGTAAAAAATTTCTCCTTTTTGTTTTTCCTTCTCTCTGACACTGTTACTTGTTAGTTGTTTTTATATAACACAATAAAAACTATTTTCGAAAAATCAACTGAAGGCAATTTCAGTAGCCCTGTCTATCGCCTTTAGAAATGTGCGAACATTACAATGGCGTATTACGTAATCTGAACCTGATTTTGATTTCTATGGGCAGTACAGTAGGCCTTTGAAATTGCCCTTGAGTTTATTTTTAGAAATTAGTTTTTATCGTGTTATATGTACAGTATTTCTCAGCCTCCCTTATCTCTCTATCTCCTATTCTAAACCTCTCTTTTCATTGGTATTGACTATTGGTCTCATTTTATTTCTATACTTTTCTGCTCTCTATCTGTCTGTCTGTCTGTCTGTCTCTCTACTTTCTCTATCTCTTGCTCTCTCCCTCTCTCTCTCTCTCTCTCCCCCTCTCTCTCTCTCTCTCTCTCTCTATCCCTCAGTGTTCTGTCTGTCTTCCCCCTCTTTTTTCCTTCAGCTGCCTCTCTCTCACCCTTTCTCCTCTATTCTTTTTCTTTCTCTCTCTTTCTCTCTATGCATCTCCATCTTGTCCTCCTTGCTACCACTCCAAACCAAGGCTTTTTCAGGTTTCCATGAACAACAACATGTCTGCCTTGTTAGTTACCCTCTAGTGTTGTCCCCAAGGGCATTTTATATTACACTGCTGCACCACAGGAATTTGACAGCAACAGTTTATCTTGGCAGAAGTGAACTAAATCAAATATTAGGGGCCTTCTAGAAATTGTTTCTCCCCTTTTAAAACCTGATAGACAGCCCATTCATACAAGTATGCAGACATACATGTAGCCCTACATGTACATGTAGACATGTATCATTGTTAATTGAGGAGGCATATTCCTGAGTCGGTGATTTAAAGTTACTAAGAAATGACTACAATTGTTATTTCCATTCATGATCAGAAATGAGAGAGCATTTCGAAAAAAAGGTTCCTATCAGTTTAACTTTCTTTACCAAAGACAGTCACTGAAATGAATGTGCATTCCTGTTAGCCCAAACAAGCTATCCCCACTTGCACAAGGAATATAGACTAAATGTATCTCCCCCCAGGCAATTCTAGCCTGCTAATTGGCCAAATAGCACTATTTTAGCTGGCTATTTTACTAACAAGCCCATGTACATGTACATGTACATGTAGTTTGCTTCTGGAAAATGTAGCTGAAGCTAGCACCCCAAACGCAAATTAGCTTAACTTTTTTCCTCCAGTAATTGAAAAAGAATTTTTTGCCAAATCATATTTTTAGCTTTTATTAAACTTGACATATTTTTTTCTTTTTTTCTCTCATTCAGGTAAATTCAAAACTAAGTCACAGTATTCCCCCATTCTCATCATATCATGTCAATATTAGAACTGCAATTTGAAACTCCTTTTATCATGCCCTAGGGATTAAAAGTCATATTATAGCACCAAATTGAAATGACTGATTCTACAAAGTTCTTATCAACCTTGACTTTAACACACATTTACATGTACTATACCAACCCCAATTCTCTCATACAATAGGTGTTTAACTTTTACACAGATTTTCCATTCAGTAGCAAACCAAATGTCTTGGGGTGTTTGTGCTGGGGATAATTTTTCAGCGCAATACTGTTGTCACACTTTTGTTACAATTTCACTAAATTGGTCCAAAGGTGTGACCTCGGTTGACCCCCTGGCGCTCGGATTCGGTGTCTGATTCCAAACCTGGAATTTGCCAAAGCCTTCCAAATTATCCTAAGGGTCAGGCCTCTCTAAAGGCATGTTTTCATTAGCCCAAGTTTTCAAAGATAAGGGCTAGCGCGGAACCTTACTCAGAGTTTGGTTTCGCACAAGCACCTTCATTTTATCATTTATTTCCTTCATACTTCTTAACTGTTGACCCACAGAATGCCAGATAAAGTTATTTGAGGTTAATTTTATACTTTCTAGCAGTACACAAATTTTTTTTTTCAGGTGATTGGTACACTTTAAGTTTCGCCAGTAGTTGCAAAACTTTATTAGTTTACTTGTAGTTGTCTTGTAGTTTCATACCATATGAACGGACTCGTAGTTTCGAAACTTTTTTACTTGTAGTTCTAGAACCACAAGCAAGCTCGTCCGAAACCACGAGCAGTGGGTGGTCCTCGGTTGCAGTTTCAGACTATGTGATGGAATAAACTTTAAGTTTCGCAAGCTTGTAGTTAGCGATGACCTCGCTTTTCATGTTGAACTTTCGGGTCATTACCTTCGCGTGAATTATGAACACAGGATCTGTGTACTGTACAGAGAATCGGTAGTATCTACTCCTGGGGTTAACCACAAAGTTCGCTCGTTGTTTCACGCTCATGTGAACCCTCGTTGCGGTTTCATTAATGTGAAGTTTTGAAACCACAAGTCCCGTATGAACATAGCTATTGTAAATGGAATCCAATTTGATCCCCATAATACATGTAAGAACCCACAAATAAGTGCCTTCAATACCCCAAGCTCAAGAGTATGTTTAGGCTAATGGGGATGCATCTATCATCCTTAGGGTCAGGCCCTTCTCAGAGTCTCTTGAGAAATTAATGTGGCAGAGAAATATGAGGTGGAACAGAATTTATAGGGAGGGTCCTTCCATCAGGTGGAATAAGCAGCTTTAAAGGTTCTTTACAACTCAGTTGTTTTGTGCAGGTTGCTTTTTCATTCTGCTTTATGATACTGTAAAACCATGATCTTCCTGTGCATGAAACGTTTGCTCATTTCACGAATGGTTAAGACTTGTGAAAGTGTCCTGCTTTAAAAGAATTAATCACAACATAGAATACTTCTTTTAAAGTTCATGAAGCTTTCTTAATACTGCAAAAAAAAACAACCCTATGTTAACAATGAGGTGGTTTTATTGTACATGTACATGTAGTTCACACCCCCACATAGATCTGTATTTCACCAAAAATCTGTGTAGCCTACTGATTTTCTAGCATAAGTTTGTTATAGTAGATTTTTTTGTGTGTTTGTGAATATACTGTACGCCAGAAAAAATGCTTCTAAGACAGAAAACATACCTGAATTCTGTCAGCTGCACCTTGACGAAAGTATTGTTACATTGTCTACATGTACATGTTGGCCTATAGTACATGTATGTGCTATGTATTGAAAATGTGCCTACATATTTAGATACTCATAGAGATAGCCATGATACATGTATTATTGTTGATGACTTTGATTGTACAAATATATTGTACAAAATATGTCAAATCAATAGATCTATAAATCTATAGATTCTACAAATGTCAAATCTATCCTGGGGATGTTTCATAAAGCTGTTCGTAAAGTTACACATGACTTTACAATTATATGACAAGCCAAATAGGATGCTCAATCATTTTTAACTAAAGTTGAAATGTGCAGATGTACATGTAGATTTACAGTCTTATCATAACAAACATTTTTAATGCAAAGTATGTTTTTTGCCATTTGAGGTTTGAAAATACAGTCACACTTTGTTAAAAACATCAGGAAAAACTTTGGGCATCCTATTGTATCTGGCACTTCATATTCAAGTCGTTCCTAAAGTCATGCGTAACTTTACGAACAGCTTTATGAAACACCCCCAGATCTTCTAAGTTTAAACATGTACTCTATGCAGATTAATTCATCTGTTAATGAATTTCATCTTCATTGTTTTCACCTCTTTTCTTCCCATTGTAATGATGCAGTCCAGGGCCAGCAGAGCTTTGCAACCACACCGGTGGATACTGAAGTTGTTGAAGGGCAGGATGTGACCCTCCAGTGTGCTGTAGATAATCTACAAGGCAGCATTATATGGTCCAAGGATGATACCATGCTTGGCTCAGATAGAGCACTACCAGGATACGACAGATATTCGGTGAAAGGTAAAGAACCCTTCTCCCCCCTAATAAAGAAAACATGACTTGACTAGACTGATTTTACCTAAACAACCTTACTGGCAAAAAGAGTAGATTTTGACTGAATGACAAAGATAATAGCAACAAGAACACAACAAACACCCCCCCCCCCAAAAAAAAAAAAAAAAAAAAAGGAGAAAGAAGTGATACTCTGTACAAGTGAAGGCCCCCCCCCAGAAAATAATAAAATTAAAAGAACAATAGAAGACATGTCATTAATTTATTTTCCTTTATACATGTACATGTACATGTATGTTCAGTTTACCAACCATTACTGAAATGAATTGAATAAAAGGGAACCACATTTCTGTTGCACTATTCTGCTCTGTGGTCTCCCATTGTACATGTACATGTATGTTTGTGTTCCTTGTACATGTACTTTATACATGTATGCATTATTTTTTTGTAATGGTAAATTTTATTCATTCTTCCTGCCCGTATACGCATTATGATGTTTCCCCATATCCTTCTTAGTCTAACCAACTGTATTTCATCTCCCCTCCCCCCTCTCTGTAACTCCCCTTCTCTCTCTCTCTCTCTCTGTCTGTTTTTCAGTCTGTACTCTGTCCGTCTATCTCTTCTCTCTTCCTCTTTCTCCCAGAGTCACAGATTCCTTTATCCTTCACCACCAATATGAAAACCGATCTATATCTAAGATTTGTTCTCCAAACCTGGCTCACCCCAAACCCCAAAGAGAAACAAAATCTAAATCTCTCTTCACTCATCTGTACCCCGCTTCAAAATCATTTCAGAGGTCATCTAAGAAGGCATAGATTTGGGTCTTTAAAGACCCAATGGAAATTGAAATTTAATAGACTTATTGCTTTGGACCAAAGCCATACTTGCCTTGTACACATATTTCATCAGATAGTCTGCAGTATGCCAGTTTAAAAGGATACTCTTTAGTCCTCTGAAGCTCTTTTTAAATCTTCCATTTAAATAGTGAGGTTTGTTGCTGTGACTTTATACATGTATGAGAGACAGACAAACAAAAGAGTACAGACTGAAAAACAGATGCAGAAAGAGAGAGAGAGAGAGAGAGAGAGAGAGCATGAGAGAATGAGAGAGAGGGGGAGTTACAGAGAGAGAGGGGGGGGGGGGGAGGAGAGATGAAATTGGTAAGACTAAGAGGGATATGGGGGAACATCATAATTTGTATATTGGCAGGAAGAATGAATACACGTATATCATGTGTTTTTGTTTTTGTTTTGTTTTTGTTTTTTCCAGAGGGGGGTCCAGAGCTCTTTTCGAGTTTTCGAGCTGTAAATTCTCATTTCATAAAAAAGCTGTATTACTAAACATTACCAGATCAACATGATACTTCTGACAAAAATAGCCTTCAGTTTGTAAATTAGACTTATTTATTGCCATGTAATACAACAGAAATGTAATAGTTTTCATGAAAGGCCAATTCAAACAACATATATGTAGGCCTACATGTACATGTATGTGTACATGCATTTGATATTTCACTTTGGTTGGCGCCGTTAATTTTTCACAACTTTTCTCCTTCAGGAGTGTCTATCAAGGGTTACATGTATGCATGCAGTGAATGAAAAGAGATGAACTTACATGTAACATTCACAGAAGAAAGAAAGAAATAATATGAACAAACAAATAAAAACAGGCCTAAATGCAGTAGTGGCTGGTAATACTACTACTTTATATGTAGACCTATAGTAACTGTTAAGGTTCACCCTGGTTGATTTGAATAAATGAAGAAAAAATAGAGAAAGATAAGTGAAATTTGGAGCAAAATCTGATAAGAAATAAGAAAGTTATGAATTGGCAACACTTAAATTTTCATTTTCGTAGTTTTTGATGAAGGATTTACATTTGTTTCGTACAGGTTTTATATAAAATCATAGGAGCAATGATTACTGTATATCTAACGTGCATGATTAAATATTTTCTTAAAAAGAGAAAATGGAAATTAATGATTTTTTTTTGTTCAGGGCAAATGGGAGAGGAGCTCGCAAGATACGTCACAGAGTTGCCAGTTTGTGCTTGATTGATTAAAACTTTAAAAATACATAACATTCTTATTTCTTATCGACTTATTTTGCTCAGACCTTTTCTGCTTTTGAGCTTTTCTGCTTGAACCTTCAACACCAACTTGTAATCAGTGTGGACTTTCCCTTTAACGAGATTGATAATTTTCAAAAACAACTTCATTTCATATTAAGCATACATGTACACAACTTAGCCAAGGAGTTTTAGCTTGGCTAGATGGCTTTTAAGTGATTTAATAGGAATTGAACTTCTCCTGAACTGCATGCCCTTTGACCCCTGTAGCCTTGCTCCTAATCCTAATGGCATGTCAAGGAGACACAAACTAGCATTCATTCCAGACTTGTGTGGGAGATTTTTTCCACAATAATATTCAGTCACATACATGTACATTTTGTACATGTAGATGGTAGACCCAAGGAAACAGTTTGCAAATTGCATACTTCGAGGTTTCTTCTTTCTCTTTCAAAGTCTAAAGGCCACCGCACACCTTACGATCGGTCTGCGATCCGATTTGTAAAATAAATCGCTATGGCATTAAATATTGGCATTTATAACAAATGAAATCTACCCTATTCAGGTTCTGAAAAGTAATATGAATAATAAATGTAGGGTTTTGGTGAGCTGTCAGCTTTCTACAGGGAATAACGGCAAAATTGGTTTCAAATCGTAGGCAGTCGTACGATTTTTGTGACGTCACTACGACTCGGAGCCGATTTGGCCATTCCACTGACTAGAAAACTCGGCGAAGGCCGTATTATCAATTTTTACTATCTGTATGAATTTTCAGACCCTCATTTAACAGTACTTTTCGTTTTTAAATGATTTGTCAAATGATATTACGTTTTCTTCTGAAATCGGATCGCAGACCGATCGTAAGGTGTGCGGTGGCCTTAAAACAACAGCAACAAAACAGTAAGACAAAACCAAAGAGAGTAGGAGCCCCCAAAACAACCAACAAAACAAAATGAACGAAAACAAATACCAAACCATCAAAAAATAGTGAACTTGTTCGAAATCTTTCCAAGATGTACATGTACAGCGTATTTACAAAGTAGGCTTATTTATTATGTATATGAACTGCTCATATTGTGTCAAGTTTGGAATAAGGTTTTAAAGCCATAATTTAGGCCTAATTTTATGGAAGCAGAGAGGGTCTTTTGTGTTTTTTTTTGCTGTATTTTTTGGTGTTTTTTTCTGTTTGTTTGATTTTGGTTGACAGTCATGTCTTCTCAGTCCGATGTTTTTTATCTTATTTATTGTCCCCGCCGAACGAAGTTCGCGAGGGGACTATGAAACGGGCTCCGTTCGTGTGTGCGTGTGTGTGTGTGTGTGTGTCTGTCCGTCCGTCCGTCCGTGTGTGCTCAAATGTTAGAAAATGCTACTTCTCCGTCATTTCTTGGCCGATTTTGATTCTGATTGTTTTATCTGATAGGGCTGGGTGGGGGCTTCCAAACTTCTACACAGAAGTTTGAAATTCATTAATTATGCAAATTTATGCAAATTTATTCAAAATTGATGAAAAATGCTACTTCTCCTCTATTTCACATCGGATTTTGATTCCGATTGTTTTATCTGATAGGGCTGGGTGGGGGCTATCAAACTTCTACACAGAATTTTGAAATTCATTAATTATGCAAATTTATGCAAATTTATTCAGAATTGACGAAAAATGCTACTTCTCCTCTATTTCACATCGGATTTTGATTCCGATTGTTTTATCTGATAGGGCTGGGTGGGGGCTAACAAACTTCTACACAGAATTTTGAAATTCATTAATTATGCAAATTTATGCAAATTTATTCAAAATTGAAGAAAAATGCTACTTCTCCTCTATTTCACATCGGATTTTGATTCCGATTGTTTTATCTGATAGGGCTGGGTGGGGGCTATCAAACTTCTACACAGAATTTTGAAATTCATTAATTGTGCAAATTTATGCAAAGTTATTCAAAATTGAAGAAAAATGCTACTTCTCCTCTATTTCACATCGGATTTTGATTCCGATTGTTTATCTGATAGGGCTGGGTGGGGGCTATCAAACTTCTACACAGAATTTTGAAATTCATTAATTATGCAAATTTATGCAAATTTATTCAAAATTGACGAAAAATGCTACTTCTCCTCTATTTCACATCGGATTTTGATTCCGATTGTTTTATCTGATAGGGCTGGGTGGGGGCTATCAAACTTCTACACAGAATTTTGAAATTCATTATTTATGCAAATTTATGCAAATTTATTCAAAATTGAAGAAAAATGCTACTTCTCCTCTATTTCACATCGGATTTTAATTCCGATTGTTTTATCTGGTAGGACTGGGTGGGGGCTATCAAACTTCTACACAGAATTTTGAAATTCATTAATTATGCAAATTTATGCAAATTTATTCAAAATTGACGAAAAATGCTACTTCACCTCTATTTTGATTCCGATTGTTTTATCTGATAGGGCTGGGTGGGGGCTTCCAAACTTCTACACAGAATTTTGAAATTCATTATTCATGCAAATTTATGCAAATTTATTCAAAATGGCTGAAGGTTCATAATGTTTTCATGTTTTATATTTCAGTTGTATACATGCATTGTTGGTATTCTCTTCTTTTGCATGCAGTAACATTATTATTTTATTCACTAAAGTTTTTCACTGAAGTTTTAAGGTTCAGGCTAGTTAATTTCCACAGATCTGCACTTCCGGCGGGGACATTTATTACGCATTGCGTAATTTACTCATTCACTTGTTTTATATATATATATATATTTTTTTTTTTTTGGGGGGGGGTGGGGGTGGGGGGCAAATACATATGTACTTTATTTGCTCTGTGCACGTGAATTTAGACCTACACAGTCCAATAGTTCTATTGGGAATGAATCTGGTGGAGGGGTGGTCAGTACTTAATTGTCATTAGGCCTTCTCCTCAATTTCAATCATGGCAGTGCTCAACATAAACATGTACATGTACATGTTTATGTTTTTGAATGTTCACGTTCCAGTAATAATTCAGATTTTGATTTTTGTCTGGGGAGATACTCGGGCCCTACATGTAGACTACATGTAGCCTAGTTCCTGTATTTAATATGCAATTTGATGTATGTATTAAGTACATGTAGGCCTTAAATATTCTGAATGAAAATGATTTATCATATTTGAGAAGTAAATTGTTCCTACCTGTACAGTGTAGTTTATTCTCTATTTCACAGAATCATCAGAAAGCTTTAATAGTTTGTAATTTCATCCCTGAAAATATGACCTTGCTTAGAACAGCCTTCAGCAATCCATCATAAAAACAACACTTGTTATCAAAATATGTTTTGATAGATTGTTTGGGTTTTCAGTCTCTCAACATAACAATTGTGGGAGTTTTGTTATTTATATGAGATAGGCTATCTCAGAGCCTTATCAGATGTTTGGTCGGTTTGCTCCACTTTTAATAGAAAAGTACAGTACCATTTTAGACTTCGAAACATCCATCTCACTTTTCATTTCTTTTTCTTTTCATTTTCTGGTTCTTATTCTGAAGTAGTTCCCTGTAGTGTCTGTCCTATCAGTTTGTAGTTTGTCATTATTATTATTACTACAGTGAAACCTGTCTATAAAGACCACTCAAGGCCAAGGGAGACAAGAAAAGCGGCCTTTATGAGCAGGTGGTCTTTATAGACACTGCACAGGTTCCTTTAATACATGTTTCAATGGGAAATGCTATTCAAGGGAAACAGAAATTGTGGTCTTTATAGACAGGTGGTCTTTCTATATACAGGTGGTTGCTAAAGAAGGTTTGACTGTATTATTATTATTATTATCATTATTATTATTATTATTATTATTATTATTATTGTTGTTGTTGTTGTTATTGTTATTTTGTTGTTATTGTTGTCATCATTATTATTACTGTCATTATTTTTGTTATTATACTATTTTTATAATTATTATTGTTATTATTATTATTATTATTACTATTATTATTATTATTATTATTATTATTATTATTATTATTATTATTATTATTATTATTATTACTATTATTATTATTATTATTATTAATATTAATATGATCATGATCATAATCACTAACATAATTATTGTCAATTATCAACTAATATCATTTCTATCATTTCCCTACGAGGTGATGCTACCAGAGAAGGTAACCTCGTGATCCAGAGAGCCGAGCTTAGTGACGATGCCGAATATCGATGTCATGTGACAGCCACTGATGCTACACATCAGAACCTACGTTCAGATCCCGCAGCTGTCATTGTACTCTGTAAGAATCCCCTCTGCTTCTTTCTACTTTCGAAAGGAGGAATAAATTTACAGGAAATTGATAATTCGATGTCATAATTTATGGCATGTTCAGACATGACATGATAAAAAAAAAAAAGTGGCAAACCAAAGAAATTAATTTTATGTATAAATCAGTGGCAAATATTGAAATAAAAAACTACATATGCAAGATAGGGCCCTACTCATGCTGTACTTATTAATCTGTTATAAGATACAGATACATGTATATGTGATGTACACTATGCAGTTTACCCTCGTATAGGAATGAGGCTTTACCTACATGTATTAAAAAAAAAAAATCAACACCTAAATATAAAATAAAAGAAGTTGATTCTTAAACAATATTTTCCCTCCTGTGCAAAGGCTATGAATCTTTTGTCTCTTTTAATGATTGTCTTTGATGATTGCATTTTGACAGTACCCCCTGACCCCCCTGCCATCGATGGCTACTCCAATGGCTCAGTGATCACTATCCAGCCCCCTGCGACGGTCACTCTCCCCTGCAGAGCTAACAACGGCAAACCCGCCCCGGTTATCTCCTGGCTCAAGGATGGGGAAGATCTGGCCTATGGGAACCCAGATGTGGTCTCAACACCTGCAGGGGATCCTTCTGGTCAGTACTGTAGACTAAAGCCCTGTTTTATTAGACCGCGTCCGGACGGAGTCGGGACTGATGCCGGGTTAAAAAAGTGGGGCAGCAGGTGATAAAACCACGGGTGGTCCACCCCGGCGCGCCGTCTTATTAGACGTTTGCTGAAAACCTAACCGGGTAGGTTCCCATAGTAATGTATAGAACTGCATGACTTCCTGTTGCGCGCTGGAGATTCAAAACGCGGGGGATGTAATACAGTATTTCACAAGAATCAAGTTCGAGCTTTGCGCAATGTCGAGCTGTCCGGTCAGAAACTACCCCGAGAGCGGCTTAACAGAACGGCTGTCAGGAATTAGCAGGGGTAGAGTCGTGATTTTACCCTCATTGGACCTAGTCAAATTTTGGCAAAATTATACCGGGTAGATTCCGGTCAACACCTCAGTAGGAGCGGCTTAACAGGAAGGGGTAAAGAAATCTAACCAGGTATCAACTCGGTCGAGGCGTTTTAAAAAGTGTCTGTTAAGACGGGGCTTAATAGGCCCCTTTTATACTAAATCTTGTCATGGTATTGCCAGGTTGACGCCAGGGTGATACCAGCTTGACGCCAAGGTCACGCCAGGGTGACGCCAGGGTGATGCCAGCTTGACGCCAGGGTAATGCCAGGATGCTGCAAGAGTGACACCAGGGTTACACCAGGGTAATACCAGGGTGACATCAGGTTAAAAACCGACCAGAAATTCAGAAGGACTAGGACTAGGTTCTTAAAATCTGGTGAAATGACTTGCCCCTTATTATAATACCATTATTTCTACCTTTTAGTATCTTTGTACCCTTGTGCTTTACAAGTGTATACATGCTATAGTAGCATCATGTATTTTATAATTAAAAACTTAATCTATATTTATTTGGTTTTTTTCGTGGGGGGGGGGGGAGAGCTCAATTAAGGGGCACATTTTCTTTCTGTACTTATAATATGCCTGATTAGGCAAGTGAATAACAATGCAATTTTCATGTGTGAATGCTCACAACAGGACTATCTTTATTCTTGATTAGGCAAGAGAGTGAATGCAGTCAGCACCCTAACCCTGAACCCAGAGAAAGAAGATAACGGTATCTCCTATGGATGTCAGGCGACTCATGGAGCCTTACCATCGGCTCTCTCAACGTACGTCACTCTCAACGTCCTCTGTAAGTGAAATTCTTTCATGTCTCCTAAGATAAACAATTCCTCATACATGTCACACTATCAGCTGTATAACCAGAAACGTTTGCGGCGTGAAACTTTCGCAAGTTAAGCGACAGGCGTTTTCACGGCAAGAAACTTTCGCGAATCTGAACCACTTGCGAAATTCACGAACATTAAATACGCGCAAAAGTTTTTGGTTTGACAGTATTCAAAGTAAGTTTGTGGTTAGGATATGAACCGCAGTCTGAGAAAAAAAAATGTTGATATAGTAATGATAGTTGCATAATTATATGGCGCTTCCTACTAATGTTTCAGTAAAAGAATGCGATGTGCACATGAGTATTTTTACCATTGTCTAATATCAGGTTGCTTATACATGTATTTTGTTTGAAGAGAGAATGAAACAGTGTTATAGAATGCTTGCATTTACAAGAAAATGAAGAAATCATTCATTTTACTTTCCTTTGAAATAATCTTTTTGCTGACAATGTAGTCACAGATTATATTAGGGATGCAAGAATGAGCTAACACTACTCTCAGAAAAGGTGCCATATTTTGGGAAGAATCGTTTGTTCTTTGTTTTGGGGAATTTTCATACAACATATTTTTCATTAAAAAGATATGAATATTATGAATATCTTCAATTTCTTCATAATGTTGCACAGTCTATCAATAGTAAGAATGCAGTATAAATATGAGTCACAGGAGAAAAGTCTTTGTAGGTCAGACTAGTGGCGGAGATCTGTTACGCAATTCTATTCATAAGGGGGGGACGACCTATTGTTACATCCCCCTCTGATGAAAAGAATTTCCTGCATATTTACGCCCATGGGTCAGACATTGATTTAAAGTGTACCAATCAACTGAAAAAATAATTTGTGTACAGCTAGAAAGTATAAAATCAACCTCAAAGAACTTTGTCTGGTATTCTATAGGTCAGCAGTTAATGAGTATGAAGGAAATAAAGGATAACGTGAAAATCTTGGTGAGATTGTGTACGGGTGCGTCGAGTAGTCTACTCACGAGTCACTTTTACGCTTATAGAGAGTGTTATTGAAATTGCAATATCTCTTCATAGAATTAATATTTGAAGCCCATATTTTGAATATAGTATAATGACATGAAACCTCTAACATACAGAGCAAAATTATTTTTGGCGGTTGGTACCCTTTAATACTTCATTTAATTATTTCTCCCTTTTTGATCTCATTTTCTTTCCTCTTGTCTCCCATTTCTGTCTATTTATTTCTGTCTCTGTGTCTTTACTGCATCCATCTTTTTGACCTTGCCTGTTTCTTTCTTTATCTCTTTCTTTTTTATCTCTCATCATCATCATCAAACAGATCCTCCTGGAGCTCCCCTCATCACAGGCTATTCGGCAGGTACCATTGTGAAAACGGGGGACCCATTGCACCTTCGTTGTACTTCTCTAGGAGGGAACCCCCTAGCAGAGGTAAAGTCAACCTCAAATAAACATCTTCATGATAAAATAAAATAAGTTAAAGAACAGAAGATGTTATGATAAGGTTGCTGCATATAATTATGTACTTGACCTTAATTCCTGCTAAGAAAATATAATTTCAGTAAGTTGCATATTACAATCTCATTGAATGGGAAAACAATTGTTTGGTCAAATGAATTTTTGTGCACTGTAAATTTTATTTCTGTTCTCTTCATTTTTATGTATGTAGTAATGAAAATATCAGTTACATGTACATAATATATGTATATTCAGTTATGTCATACATATGATTTTATGTGATATTTTGTATGCTTCCTTTTTGTACATCACTTTTTCATGATAAAAAAATTTTCATTTATTGTCTTTCTTTTATCCGTTTTCTACCTTTTTTTTCTTTCTTTAAATCTTTCATTCTGTCTATCAAGGTATCCTGGTGTAAGAATGATGGGAGAATGGACTACTCTTTCATGACGGGTGGTGTTGGTGCTTTTAGCACATTAACCTGTGAAGTTGACTTTCACTTTCAATCAATCATTCTGTCTATCCAGGTGTACTGGTTTAAGAACGATGAGAGATTAGACTATTTTTTCACGACAGATTGTGTTGGTGCTTTTTACACCCTGCCCCATGAAATTGCCTATAGAGATGATAAGTCTTTCTTTCTTTCATTCTTTCTTTCTTGTTTCAATCGTTCGTTCTGTCTATCCAGGTATACTGGTACAAGAATCAAGAATGATGAGAGAATGGACTATTCCTTTACGACAAATGGTGTTTTGCTTTTTACGCCCTACCCCTTGAAATCGACTATAGAAATGATAATGCTTCTTTCTTTCTTTCCCTTTCAATCATTTGTTCTGTCTATCCAGGTATACTGGTACAAGAATGATGAGAGAATGGACTACTCCTTCATGACCGATGGTGTTAGTGCTTTTAACACCTTACCTCTCGAAGTGGACTACAGTGATAATAACGCCATCTACAAGTGTGTCGCAACCAGCGTGGTCCTGCAAGAGCCTATGAGCACACAGATACAACTCACTGTCAACTGTAAGTGTACATGCACTTTAGTCATTGAGGACAAATCTCTAAAACCTGGCTCACATGATGTGTTAATTCACTACCATCGATCACTCCAACTATTATTACATTCAAGAAAGTTCTTGCTGCAGTAAGCAGGGAATAACTGGTCTGACAGGTGCAATTTGCCTCGCTGACATACGAAGACAAGCGTTTAGCCATATCCATTGGGTTTCTGTACATTGTAGACCTGTTTGCTCTTAAAACTTTTTTGGAGCAAGGCCTAAATCAGTTTCAGCTGCATTTTTAGAATAGCAGAGATACACAAACTCAATGAATGCCAAAAAGAATGCTTATTTTCGTATGCTCGCGAGGGCAATCGCACTTGTCAGGCCTATTGTTCACTGCTTACTGAAATATGAATTCTATTGAATTTAACAAGAGCTGGAATGATAGGCATTAGTGAACTAACACCTTGTGTGAGTAAGGCTTTATATGTCAATGAGAATAGCATAATTTTTTAAAATCATGAAATAACTGATAACAATACTCGTATATTCCATGTCAGGATTCTAGGTCTCTGATAGCTCAAAATTTCACATGTAAAATTGTATGCCTGTATATCCACATTCATGGTGGCAATTTCCAGTTCATTTATATATATATATATATATATATATATATATATTTCTGTCAAAAATTACTCTTCTAATTTATAATAAACAGTGTTGAATGTCTTTTTTGACAGTTTCTCTACAAGTCCACTTTTTTGAAATCAGAACTACAAATAATCTTTGGTAGATATGAACTTAGCAATCACTTTGATACCCAGTGAGATGGCTAATATACCCCTGGAAATGATAATGTAAATGTATATCTACAAGTTCAATTTGTATGCATCTTTTATTCCAGTGACTTCACATATTTTGCATTGATTTCATTTGTAATAGCATTTAAAACATTGACTACCAAATTATTTTATTCCCCATAGGCTTAATACAGGAACTATCCGGTTTCGGTAGGCAGTGGGGTAATTGAAACAACTTGTTATGCTACAGGAACATTGATATGTGTACCTCAGGAATAATTGTTATTATTACAGTCAAAGTGGACAATTTCACAGAGGTACATGTAAAGTCAATTTTCCATTTTTAAAAATTTGGCGATGTGTTATGCTCATGCGCAAAAAAAATTGCATAAACAAAAATATTAATGTTTGTTTATTTTTGTGCTAATTTCATGTTGAATGACATGTAAAATTTCCACACCCCAATTATTCCACGTTTACAGTATGCATGTATTTCTTATATCAATTGCAGTTGCTCCCGCATATGTCAATATCACAGGACATGAGAAAATGGTTCAGGCAGATTCCACACTCACACTCAAATGTACATCAGGTAAAGAATAATGATTCTCAGGGTAAAAAGGCTACCGAAATATCATCTTTTTACATCCTGTTATTTGCAATGAATTCATTAATGAAAAAGAATTTGACTTATGCGGGCATCTCGGCAGAAAACAGTTTATGCATGGTTCAAATTGACAGAAATATGGCTTTACAGAATCCCATAGGGGTGATCTGAGAGGAACAAAGCAATTTTGCAGGTTGAAAGTATGCACTGACACATTTATCAGTCCATACTGAGTGAAATATGACCTTGTGACATCCCAGGGAGGTGGTTAAGGAGGACCAAAACAACTTTGATGATTGAAACTAGGCATTGACTGATTATTAAGCTTGTCGGCACCCTTCTTGGGAGAATCTAAACATGGTTTTTATTTTCTGAAATTCCTCACCCGTGGTATCAGCAGCAAGGGTTTTCCGTACTGGCGAGAAGGCTGGACCTGTGTTACGTAACGCTTTTTTGGTCTTGAAATCAAAATCTTTTGGGGGACTTTTTTTTAGTTTGGTACAAAGCTTTGTAGTGCATGTCATGATAAGAATTTTCTGCATTTCTCTCACTACAAAATTACATAACCTTATAAGTTTATTTACAATATATCAATACAATACAATATATCAGAAAGCTTGATGGGAGAGATTTCTTCCAATATTTGAGATCGGCTACACGATCTGCTTATGAATGAAAAATAAATGAATACCAGATCACGAATACCAGGAGCTGCAGCGAAATTCTACCTTTTGTTGTTGTTGTTGTTGTTTGTGTGCATATTTTAATATTTTACGAATTTTGCATACCTCTTTATCAAACCCAAGACTTCCATGTTTTCTCCGTATGTCATCTCCATTTCTTGTGCATATCTGTTGAAATAATTCATGACTTATTAGAATACTTTTACAATTTTCCTGCCTTCCACCACCTAGGGAGCATTTCATCAAGCGTTTTGTCAGTGATTTTTACTGACAAATTTGCTCTCAGCCAATCAGATGCAAGGATTTCAGTAGCTTATAACAGTTGTCGGTAAAAATCACAGACAAAACGCTTGATGAAACGCTCCCCTGAATTGTGTTTTGACACGTTTTCCAAACTTCTCCAGCGAACAGCAATCCTGCCTCCTCCATCTCCTGGTTCACTGGTGGTCGTCAGGTCCATACCCATGACGACGTGGTGGTCGAAGCACCCAATGGAGGGTTCATCACGTCGCAGGAGCTGACGATCACCATGACGGCCAACACGGATAGTGTTGATTACATGTGCCAAGCAACCAATCGGGAGCTGTATGAGACCACTTCGGATACTGTAACTGTCAATGTTATGTGTAAGTTTGAGTTTTGTATAATATTTTAAGGTTAGATTATCAGTTAATTCTAGTGTTTTAGTCAAGCAGTGGTGGATCCAAGATTTTTGCACAAAGGGGGCTTCATTTTTGAACATCTTTAGCAAGCAAATTTACGGATGTACTCAAAAACTTTCTCTTTCAAACAAGAAAAAGAAAAACCACCCACACACAAATAAATGTGCTTTTCAGGTCTCAGATTTTAAATGGGGCACACAAATATACAAGAGGTGGGGGACATTTTATTTCTTGTTTATTCAAGGTACATGTAGGACAGCTTTTTCACTTCTGGGTGAGGGTGGAAGTACAGAATATGGGACATGAATAATGTTTCAAGCTGCCCAGGGAGCAGTTGGTGTTGGGGTGATAGTCACTGAAGCATATGTCAGAATCATTTTTTCAGTGACCTCTCTGTCATCCTGAAGGTCTGAAATCCCACTGTTTCTTCTTTGTTTCCTGGTCAAAGATCCGCCAGAGAATCCCCAAATCACGGGATACGAGGATGGCACAGAAGTCAAAGCGGACAACCTCCTGCGACTGGTGTGCTTCGCGATGGGTGGCAACCCCCTCGCCACGCTGGTCTGGTACAAGAACGGAGAGGTCCAGGAGGCGGAGGCGGGAACGCAGGGCATCCTTTCTACCAGTACGCTGAGGATCATCTTAGATCAGACAGATAACGGCGCCGTGTATTCCTGTAATGCATCTAATGAGGCCACACCCGTTCCTCTGCAAGCCAATGTCACCCTCAATGTCCTCTGTGAGTTACAATCCAAAACCCTTCCTTGTCACATGATAATTTTCAGGGATTATAATGATGAATAATAGCTACACTATTTTTATACCTATCCCAGGAGGTACTCAATACCTCTGCGAATCATTCATGCATAAATCTATGCAAATAGTTTGTATACTTCTATCTTACATTATTAGCTTCTAGACATTCAAGATACATGTAAGATGTTACTTTCTAATCTACCAGCAGATGGCAGAAGGGCCAAAATGTATTCATGTATTCATATATTCATGTATTCATGTAATCATGTATTCATTCAGCAGATATATATTTCTAGAGTATGTCTGGACCTTTCTAGAATACGTCTACAAAGCACACTTTTATCTGCACATCGTCTAAATTGTTAAATGATAGGGTGGAACTTTTCTATATTTCTTTATCCTTTCATTACAAAATTAGAACATTTAAATATTTCACTAAACTTTGTGTTTGCGCCCGTATGCAAGGCCCACAATGACTTAGTTTTATCTTATGTAATCCCTCACAATAGAAAGAACAGAAACTCTCGGCTATTGACTTTTACATTTTTCGTTTTAGTCCCACCCAGTTCAGTTACTGTGAGTGTAGACCCACCGGAAGCCAAGGAGGGAGACAGCGTGACAGTGACCTGTGAGACAGCCAGCAGTAATCCACAGTCTGAGATCTCATGGTGGAGAGATGGGGTGCCGATTGAAAGTAAGTCCTTACTACTCTGGGTTCAAGGGGGGGGGGGGGAGGGGAAGAGGGGACAGCCAGCAGTAATCCACAGTCTGAGATCTCATGGTGGAGAGATGGGGTGCTGATTGAAAGTAAGTCCTTACTACACTGGGTTCAGGGGGGGAGGGAGGGGAAGAGGGGACAGCCAGCTGTAATCCACAGTCTGAGATCTCATGGTGGAGAGATGGGGTGCCGCTTGAAAGTAAGTCCTTACTACACTGGGTTCAATGAGGGGGGGAGGGGGGGGAAGAGGGGACAGTCAGCTGTAATCCACAGTCTGAGATCTCATGGTGGAGAGATGGGGTGCCGATTGAAAGTAAGTCCTTACTACACTGGGTTCAATGGGGGGGGGGGGGGGGGGAGGGAGGGGAAGAGGGGACAGTCAGCTGTAATCCACAGTCTGAGATCTCATGGTGGAGAGATGGGGTGCTGATTGAAAGTAAGTCCTTACTACACTGGGTTCAATGGGGGGAGGGGGGGGGGGGGAGGAGGAGGAGGAAGGGGAGGGGGGTAGACAGAAAGGGGTAATCCATAGTCTTGGGTCTCTTGGTGGAGACATGGGCATGTATTAAAAAAAATAAGTCCTTACAGCATTGATATTGATAGGGGGGTGTTGACATGCAGTAGGAATCCAAAGTCTGGGATTCTTATTGCACTGAGTGTAATTTATTATTGCAATGTCGTCCTCGACATTGCCTTGATTCTGTTCGTGTTCTGCACATTCCTTTTCTTCTTCTTCTTCTTTGTCTTCTTCTTACCTCGAAAACGTATTCACTTTGCACGTATCTTTTGTGTTTCGTAATCAGGTCCCTTCCTCAAGTCCATTTCATTTCAAATTTCACAGCCATATTCCTTGCCATGCAAAGTTGTGCACCTGACTCTTCATTTTCTGAAATCACTCATGCATGAACATCCAGGCGCCATTTTGTTCATTTTCGGGCTATTTTCATGTTTTTCTTTCATTAGCCCTATCTCCACTATCCTACATGCTACAGACTTCTAACAAAGTACTATAGAAAGAGTAAGACTTGCTCTTTAACTTTTTTTTTTTAACCAAACCTTCAAAATTTCATCTTCATACTCTAAATTCAAATCCGAAATCGGGTACATTAAAAAACACTACATTTTTTACAATTTTCATTCACAAATTTGAAAAATTGCCATTACTTCCTTATATTAAGTCATTTTTCTCTGAAATTTTTACCCTGGCTTTATCCTGTCATTACACACATCCCTGACCAGTTTCATGCTTCAGTGATTTGGCATAATAGAAATAGCGCCCTCTAAAGTTTCCAAAATGGCTTTTTTCTTGTGGCCGTATCTCCGTCATGCCTGGCTAAACCCGTACCCTTTTTTTGGATTTAGATGCTTCAAAATATACTCTTTTCAGCCAACTGAAAAAATATATACCTTATCACAGACCAACTTGGCGAAAAATGCTCGTAAAAATCATGAAATTTACGGAAATGCCGAAATAACTTCAACTTGCTCTAAAATTGCGAAACTTAAACCTACATCTTTGACACTTGGTAAGTGTGTGTATCAATGTGTGTATCAATTTGACAATTGTCAGGTAAATTTGGTAAAAATTGATGACGTCATCACGAAGTTATCGCAAAAATCTTAAATTAATATGCATTACATAATATGGCGTAATATGCTTATTTTAAATGGCGCACTAATGACATTCAGCTCAAAATGACCGCAATGAAATTCCTTTCTCAGAGATACCAAACACGGTATAGGGCCTCACAGAAAATTTTCAGTAAATCGCGATTTAAGTCAGGTCATAATACGGATCCTGCAGAGTTTCCGCCCGTGCATTACACGTATTGTCTATGGGGCAAATCGGAATCCCGCTTTTGGCCCTCTGAACGATCTTTATTTTTCTTGAAAATTTGCAGGCACATTCTTTGAGGCAAAATGAAGAGAATCTCGAAGCCGGATTTTTTAAAATCGGTCAAGCGTCACATTTTAGATGCCATTTTGTGCATTACACGTATTGTCTATAGGGAAAATCGGGATCCCAACTTTGGCCCCCTGAACGATCTTTATTTTTCTTGAAATTTGACAGGCACATTCTTCGAGGCAAAATGAAGAGAATCTCGAAGCCGGATTTTTAAAATCGGTCAAGCGTGACATTTTAGACGCCATTTTGTTCTATAAATCTTTCATGCATCACACGCTTCGATAGGATTGTCATAAAAATATGAAAGGGGTCCCAAAATGACGGCCATGAAATGCTCTTTCGTATGATACCAAAAACGGCACATAAAGAACAAAAAAGAGCCCAGTTATTAGCAAATAAAGGCATTTTAGTACATGCCATTTAACGACATTTTCTTCAATACAAATTCTACGCAAAGCCGATGTGGCGTGGTAAAAACCTCTATTTACTCTGCACAACATATCATTTAATAATATGCTTATTTTAAATGGCGCCCTAACTGCAGTCGGCTCAAAATGACCGCAATGAAATTCCCTTCTCGGGGATACCAAACACGGTGAAAGGTCTCATAGAAAATTTTCAGTTAATCGCGATTTAAGTCAGGGCATAATACGGATCCTGCACAGTTTCCATCCATGCATTACACGTATTGTCTAAGGGGCAAATCGGGATCCCAACTTTGGCCCCCTGAACGATCTTTATTTTTCCTGAAATTTGGCAGGCACATTCTTCGAGGCAAAATGAAGAGAATCTCGAAGCCGGATTTTTAAAATCGGTCAAGCGTGACATTTTAGACGCCATTTTGTTCTATAAATCTTTCATGCATCACACGCTTCGATAGGATTGTCATAAAAATATGAAAGGGGTCCCAAAATGACGGCCATGAAATGCTCTTTCGTATGATACCAAAAACGGCACATAAAGAACAAAAAAGAGCCCAGTTATTAGCAAATAAAGGCATTTTAGTACATGCCATTTAACGACATTTTCTTCAATACAAATTCTACGCAAAGCCGATGTGGCGTGGTAAAAACCTCTATTTACTCTGCACAACATATCATTTAATAATATGCTTATTTTAAATGGCGCCCTAACTGCAGTCGGCTCAAAATGACCGCAATGAAATTCCCTTCTCGGGGATACCAAACACGGTGAAAGGTCTCATAGAAAATTTTCAGTTAATCGCGATTTAAGTCAGGGCATAATACGGATCCTGCACAGTTTCCATCCATGCATTACACGTATTGTCTAAGGGGCAAATCGGGATCCCAACTTTGGCCCCCTGAACGATCTTTATTTTTCCTTAAATTTGGCAGGCACATTTTTTTAGGTAAAATGAAGAGAATCTCGAAGCCGGATTTTTAAAATCGATCAAGCGTGACATTTTAGACGCCATTTTGTTCCATAAATTATCATGCATCACACGCTTCGATAGGATTGTCATAAAAATATGAAAGTGGTCCCAAAATGACGGCCATGAAATGCTCTTTCGTATGATACCAAATACGGCACATAAAGAACAAAAAAGAGCCCAGTTATTAGCAAATAAAGCCATTTCAGTACATGCCATTTAACGACATTTTCTTCCATACAATTCTACGCAAAGCCGATGTGGCCTGGTATAGTCTGCGTCACATATAGTGTGGAAGCCACGTGGCCAGAGGCTATGGAAAGGCATTTTATTCTTCTACCTTTCCCTATGTTATTCTTTGTCATCTTGTCTTTCTATGTTTTACCCTACTGTCATTGTTCTATAATCTTTGATTTCTTCCTTTCCTTATGTTAAATACCGCATAACCCCAAAGTGCCGTGCGTAGTTTACTATGCTTCATTGTTTTGAGGCCATGTGGGCTGGAGCGTGTGGAAAGCCATTTGGGTCAGGGCGTGCGCCACCATCATCGTCATCACCATCATCATCATCATCATCACCATCATCATCACCATTATCTTTATCACAATCATCATTATATCATCGTCATTACCATTTTCATCATCATTATATCATCAATATCATCATCACCATCATCATCACCATTATCATCATCACCATCATCATCATCATTTTATCATTATCATCATTATCATCATCACCATGATTATATCATCATCATCATATCATCACCATCATCATCACCATTATCATCATCACCATCATCATCATCATTTTATCATTATCGATCTTTATCATCATCACCATTATTATATCATCACCATCATCCTCATTGTCATCACCATTATCATCATTCTTTGTTTTTTTGTTCTTTTTTCTTGTTTTCATTTTTCTATCATCTCCTAATTTAACAGTATGCATTATTTTCTCCCATCTTATCTGATATCATGTTTCAACATGCATAACTTTATATTTCACCTGTCAACTTTTCAAAAAAAAGAAAAAAGATACGGACGACATTGCATGCACATCGTTCCGATACGATTGCAGTTCTAGTTATCATTATTATTATTATTTCCAATATGCAAATGTTATTCATCCCGTTTTTAGGTACTAACAATATAAGTGTTGAAGTAGTAGATGCAGAATATGGAGGCAAAACAACCCGCAGTCGTCTCGTGCTTGAATCTGTCACCTCTGCCAACAATGGTGGCGTTTACCTCTGCCGTGCAATGAGTGCTCTCGTCGTTGAGAGTGTCAACGATGGTGTTACACTGGATATCAAATGTAAGTGGTCATTGAGGATAACCATTATATGCAATTGGATTAAAGGCATATGGTAGGCAGTTTCTATGTGCAGTTATAATAATAATGATAATTAAAAATTTTTGTATAGCGCATAATGCATATATAGGCAAATTTGCATGTTTCTGTGCACTTTAAGAATAGAAAAGTTTATACAAGAAAAGAAAAAAAAAGAAGAAAAAAAAAATTGTAGGTCATAATTTGCAGACACCAGACTTGGTAGAAAGCACTATTAATAGGTGTACAAGTCTGGGACACAGCAAACCCTACTGTCCAGCCAAGAAATACCCCCTGGTCTCTCAGAGAGTCTTCGGGTGAGATAACGACTTGATCATATGGGCGATGGGTAGAAAATGCAGAGCATTACATAAGGCCTGTTGATCATAAAAATGTAGTCCACTCTGAGTGATTGACAACACCCGTTATTGCGTAAACACCATGAGTTATGCTTTGGTCACAAATCAGAGTGGCGACCGACCGACTTATAGCCTGGAATTTAGGCATTGCCCAACGATTTTTAGAGAAGTCGAGCAGACTGTAAAGCCCCAGCAATGTACGAGCGGTGCCCTGTCGATTTTCCATTGGTCGCCGGTTGATTTTAGGTCAGAACTGGACAAGATTAGGAGATCTTCTTCACGCGGCGTCTGGGTAGTGACCATCTGATGACCCACAATTCCCGGGCGGTCTCCTACCGGCCACCGGCCTATTTTGAACACGCCGCCCAGTGACCAACCGATCTCCCAGCAGTGACCGGGCGGCGGCTTGGCTGCCTTTGATCTAGCGGCTTCGATATTTTACCTAAATTGCTTGACGACGACCGCTAGATTAGGTATTTGGGCGGCATGTGAAAAATTAATAAGGGCCGTCAGAATTTTAACTCTGTGCTAAAACTTCAGCGGCGACTAAACGATGCCTTAAAAACCTGAGGAGTCAGGGCGAAATTGGTGAAAAACTCGCCGCCCGGCTGCCAAGAAGGCTAATTTTTGAGGTTGTGACCATAGCTTTACATAAAAATTTATTCTGATAACTATATTGTGAGAGGTGTAGACATTATATACATACATGTACATTGTTGTATTATATAGAAGGAAACTCATTTGAGGAGCAATTGTCTGTCTGTCTGTCCCGCTTTCTCGTTCTTGCGATAACTCAGGAACTACATGTACATGAGGTATGAACATCAGACTTGGTGCTAGTATGTATCACAATAGGAAGACGATGTGATTAGATTTTTGGGGTACGTAGATCAAAGGTCACAGAGGTCAATTTCTGAAAATTGAGGTGTTAGCCTCGTTCTCGCGATAACTCAAGAACCATTTAAGGTATGAACTTCAAACTTGGTGCTAGTATGTTTCACCATAGGTAGATGATCTGATTAGATTTTGGGGTTCAAAGGTCAAAGGTCACAGAGGTCAATTTCTGAAATTTCAGGTGTTGGCCTCATTCTCACGATAACTCAAGAACCAATAGAAGTATGAAGTTCAAACTTGGTACTAGTATGTATCACCATATAGAAAGACGATCTGATTAGATTTTGGCAGATGTAGGGTAAAGGTCAAAGGTTAGAGAGGTCAGTTCTGAAATTGCAGGTTTTTGCGTTGTTAACACTATATCTCAAGAACCATTTGATCCATTAACTTTAGACTTGGTACTAGTATGCATCACCATAGTGAGACGAACTGATCAGATTTTTGTAGGTCAAAGGTGACAGGTGATAGCTCTAGGTCATTATACAGTGTATGTGAAATTAATCTTTTTTTAGCGTTATCACCTATTTTCTCAACTATTCAGTATTCATGACAAGGAGGAGATAGAGTGATCAGACTTTTAGGGTTATAAGGTGTAAGGTCAAATGTCAGAGAGGTCAGTTAACATGTAATTGTGGCCTTTTTATTCTGGTTATCACAATATTTCAAGAACAGTTTGAGCCATGATCTGAATTTAGGTGGAGGCTTATGTGGGAGATGCAGTCACATTCATCTTGTTTAGCTACATGTATATTCTCCTCACCCTGAAATTGTTCTTCTGAAGCAAACCCTTCAGGTATCACCAAATAATAGAAGAATGCTGCTGATATTTCAGTAAATAAGTTATAACTGCTTTGAGATATTTTGAAAGCTTTTCATATACATGTAGAACAAGAGAGGCACCTTGGATGGATATAGCAAAGTTAGAACTGCTTTAAAAAATGCTTTGAAATTTTGTTCATATGTGATGTGGTCTGGAATCTCTCTTTGACCCCTCCAGTCAAACCAAGGATATCCACTCCCACCGGCATCTCACTAAGTAGCCACGAAGTACCTGGTGACCTAGCTCTGAACTGCTCTGCCGAAGCCAACCCTCCCGACGTCACCTTCACGTGGCACAAGAACGATGCCGAGATCGAGATCGACGAGACGGAACGATACACGCTGGAAGAGGAGGGATCGTTACTCATTCACAACGTGTCGCGGGAGGAGGCCGGAACATACATGTGCATTGCAAGTAACTCGGAAGGAGCCAACAACATCACGGCCACCCTGGATGTGATGTGTAAGTTGAAGGGCATATTTTGGTGAGGAGGAAATATAATTTGAATAGGAAGACCCCATTTCTAATAGTCAGGGGTGGTATTCTGAAAAGTATGTTATCTTCTATTTCAGTAGACGTATGTAAATTCTAGCAACCTCAAATTGCATGGAATAAACATGTTGTATTGGTGCTTGGTCAGATGTCTTTCTGAACTATATATGAATGTGACAGACAAAGCGAGTGGACAAAATAAACAACCCCTCATTCTACCCTTTACAATTTTTCTGGTAGTCAAAAGAACATCCCGTCACTGCTATTCTGTAAAAATATATGGAACAGGTGTCACTTGCATATTCACATGCTTTACTTATTTTCATAATAGCAGTGAAGGATGCTCTTTTGTCTACCAAAACCAATGTGAAGGGTAAAATGAGGAGTTGTTTATTTTGTCCTCTTTGTGCGTCATGTTCATAGTGTACGCAGCAAACTGTGCTCAGGCATTTACCAACAACTTGTCCTGATGTTGATTTGATATTACAGCTAATATACACAAACTTTTCTGTAAAATATGATAATATAGTTTTCAGGGTACCACCTGTGATATCTATTTTTCTTTCCCCAGATTCTGCCAAGGTAACCACAGGTGAAGCCATCACCATCACCCTCAACACACCTGGTGAGCTGGTCTGTGAGGCAGACGCCAACCCCAAGCCAGCTAACTTCATCACATGGACCAGACCCGGGTTCGACCTGACGAGCTACAGCCACGAGTATGTGGATGGGCGTGGCGTGATGAGGGTGGACAACGTCACCAAGGCGGTCAGTGGGATGTACCTGTGTCACGCGGATAATGGCATTCCGCCGGCCGACACAAAGAATATACAGGTTATCATACAGTGTGAGTATTTGTTGTAGATTTGTTGTTATCATTTCTTAATTATTCATATTCCAGAATAGAAATCTGTTAATGACAGACGATGTCCTTTCATGTGTGCTACATGTACCTCAAGCCATATTTAAATAGATTTGATTCATCTGGAATGTATTTGCCTGATGTTAATGGTCATTTCAAAACATTTGTAGACCCCCCTGAAGTGGACCACTCAATGCCCAACAAAGTAGCCAAGAGCACCGGCCAGACGGCTCTTCTTCGCTGCCGGGCCGAAGGGGCCCCACTTGTCCAGTTCAACTGGTTCAAGGGGTCGGCAGAGGTCAACTTGACCAGTGACCATTACACACTGGACATCAGACAAGATCTGACCTATGCAAACCGATACGAGAGTCGGTTGATTATCAGCCAGATTGACGAGATCGATGATTACGGGACATACGTCTGCAAGGCTTATAATGATTTGGGAGAAGCACGCTTTGAGATTCAACTTGAGAAGACAAGTAAGTACTACATGTAGTGCTGTCATCAACAGGCCTGTTGCCGACTAGAGAGAATGGCATTCATTTCAACAGAGTTTTCCTTTATTGACATAAGATTATTTTTTGCCTTGTTGACAGAAGAAAATGGGAACCGTGTCAACTAAGATTTTCTTTTTGTCCTTTGTTATACTCCAGTCACACCAGTGAGACCGATCCTAGACCGACAACAAACCGAACAAAAAATGACATTACACGGAATGACAAACGATCGGTCGGTTTTAGTATTAACATTTATGTGGACAGAAGAACACAACAATTGACCCATATTGACATTTTTTTTTCCTTTGCCAAGAGAAGATTATTTTTGGTATGGTTTAACACATACTAATTAAAACACTGGAGATTATGAAATGTGTAAGGAATTAGTTGTTTCTCAAACAGGTATTCTCTCTTCTCCTCTTTTTCCTCTCTCGCTGTTTCTCCATCTTTTCCTTCATTTCTTTCTCTCTCTTTCTCTCTCTATCTTTCCCTCCCATTTTTATCACTTAAAAAATTCTCTTCTCCATCATCATACTCTCTTTGCCCACTGTGCAGGTCCTCCTGAGGCACCATCTAATCTTCAGGTTGTCAACATTGGCTATGATTCTGTTACTCTCAACTGGACAAAAGGTAAGAACCCCTCACTATGGCTTTGCACACAAGTGTGTGTATTGGTGAATGTCCAGCGCCTAGTTTCATGAGATGACCAGATATATCCTAATCCTTTCCTTATCCATACCTTATCCTCCTACGAACATATATTTTACCCTGCTAGGTTTTGATAGTGGTTTGGACCAGAATTTCCAGGTCTGTTTCAAACGGAAAGGCGGCAAACAGTATCATGCTACATGCTACATGTACCTCCTATTGTTACAGCACTCGCTCTGACCACCTTACACAGTAACTCAACCCTAACTCAGATTAATATACCTCCATATCACTTTGCACGCAAGTGTATGTTCACAGTGAATGATCATTGCCTTAGATGACAGAATATAATGTAACCCTTACTTTATATCCTTTGAATTCATTTTACCCGCTAGGTTTTGACGGTGGTTTGGACCAGACATTCCAGGTCCGTTTCAACCAAAAAGGCGGCAAACAGTATCAGTATGTGGATGTGGTACCTCCTATCGCTACAGCGTTCACTGTGACGAACCTCAACCCTACCTCAGATTACGAGTTCACGGTGAGAGGACGCAACTCACAAGGGGACGGACCTTACTACCTGGGCATCGTGTCGGCAAAGACAACCAGTAAGTAGAGTTTGTTACAGCTCTTGAAAGCACTAGAATTTCTTTTATTTTATATATATGTTTCAGAGTCCTATTATATATATATAAATTTCCCAAGATATTCGAGTGTGTCTCATTTTATCTTAACCCTTTCGTGACCGCATTCTTTCACACAGTCCGACCCTGGCTTACCGGAAGGTTTTCGGTGTCAAACACACCGAGCCACCTTCCAATGTTCATGTCGAAATTTCACCATTTCGACTTCATTATTTCCAAATATCTTTCACAACAAACATGTTCATCATAATATCAGCTTTCATTTCTTACCTCATTTCATACATATTTCCGAAAATTCAGGTCAGGGAAAGGAAAATAATCCATCATTTCAACTCGCTCAGCGAGAATTTTACGAGTCAATGGGATTTGTGTACAATCGCACATGTGCGCAGCGAAGCTCGCATCGCGTGTTCAGCGATGACTCATCGCAAAAGCTGCACGTAGATTGTACGTTGAAGTCGGATGCAGCACTCGGTCAGAGTGCGCGATGACGTCGCTCGTATTCGCGCTCTGTATAATAACGGAGCATCGCGCTACTCTTCGCACTTTCCTCTCCTCAAGAACGCTTCTCACCTGGATTTCTCTCTCTCTTTCTCAAATAACTTATTGTCATTTTCATTCGATCTCATTCACACAAATCATGAATTTTCCTTTTGTTTTCTGTTCTGATAATGACAATAAGAATAGATGTAGAGGCCTATATTCTTTTATTGGATCGTCATTTTTTTTCTTCAAACCTTCACATTTTGTCAATCGTAGTTGGGTACGTGCCCCGAATAAAGTCGAGTGAATAATGAAAATCAATGGCTTTGTTCAAATTATTGTTATTTTTTGTCCCCGCCGAAACGAAGTTCGCGAGGGGACTATGAAACGGGCTCCGTACGTGTGTGCGTGTGTGTGTGTGTGTGTGTGTGTGTGTGTGTGTGTGTGTGTGTGTCCGTCCGTCCGTCCGTCTGTCCGTGTGTGCTCAAATGTTAGAAAATGCTACTTCTCCGTCATTTCTTGGCCGATTTTGATTCCGATTGTTTTATCTGGTAGGGCTGGGTGGGGGCTTCCAAACTCCTACACTAAATTTTGAAATTCATTAATTATGCAAATTTATGCAAGTTTATTCAAAATCGACGAAAAATGCTATTTCTCCTCTATTTCACATCGGATTTTGATTCCGATTGTTTTATCTGATAGGGCTGGGTGGGGGCTTCCAAACTTCTACACAGAATTTTGAAATTCAATAATTATGCAAATTTATGCAAATTTATTCAAAATTGACGAAAAATGCTACTTCTCCTCTATTTCACATCGGATTTTGATTCCGATTGTTTTATCTGATAGGGCTGGGTGGGGGCTTCCAAACTTCTACACAGAGTTTTGAAATTCATTAATTATGCAAATTTATGCAAATTTATTCAAAATTGACGAAAAATGCTACTTCTCCTCTATTTCACATCGGATTTTGATTCCGATTGTTTTATCTGATAGGGCTGGGTGGGGGCTTCCAAACTTCTACACAGAATTTTGAAATTCATTAATTATGCAAATTTATGCAAATTTATTCAAAATTGACGAAAAATGCTACTTCTCCTCTATTTCACATCGGATTTTGATTCCGATTGTTTTATCTGATAGGGCTGGGTGGGGGCTTCCAAACTTCTACACAGAATTTTGAAATTCATCAATTATGCAAATTTATGCAAATTTATTCAAAATTGACGAAAAATGCTACTTCTCCTCTATTTCACATCGGATTTTGATTCCGATTGTTTTATCTGATAGGGCTGGGTGGGGGCTTCCAAACTTCTACACAGAATTTTGAAATTCATTATTCATGCAAATTTATGCAAATTTATTCAAAATGGCTGAAGGTTCATAATGTTTTCATGTTTTATATTTCAGTTGTATACATGCATTGTTGGTATTCTCTTCTTTTGCATGCAGTAACATTATTATTTTATTCACTAAAGTTTTTCACTGAAGTTTTAAGGTTCAGGCTAGTTAATTTCCACAGATCTGCACTTCCGGCGGGGACATTTATTACGCATTGCGTAATTTACTCATTCACTTGTTTTATATACTATTTTATAATTTCTCTCATCAATATTTCGGAACTTTGTTGGGCCGAGTTGGAGGTAGGAGCTTCCCTCTGGTCAGTTGTGGGGACGTACCACCGACCCCGATATTTTTTATTTTTTTTTGCCTAGCCCCTCCCCCCCCCCCTCCCCCGTGAAATCGATAACCTTGATCCCAGTTTTTTTTCATGGAAGGGGACTTCATATTATGTCCTTTCTATCAACTTCTTATTTTTATTAATATTTATATCTATGTCCGATTTCTTCTTATTTATACTTTTGCAAACTTTTTTTTTTCATCTCCGATTTCATGAAATATTTTGTCACTCACTTTCCTCAATTCTTCACTTTTCATCGACCCCTGCACTTTTCTGTTTCTCACCCACTCTTCTTTTCTCTTTCCTTCTCGACCCCCCCTTCTCTCTCTCCGACCGTTCTCTTTTTGATCACTACTCTTTCTTTCTCACCCCTTCCCCCGCTCCCTCTCTCTCTCTCTCTCTCTCATAGCAATTTTCGTGAAAACAAAAATAACACGATTTTGTTACGTGGTTACATTTTACAATAAAAAAAGAGAAGTAAATTTATTGTTATTCTCTTACATCACACACAAAAATAATCCGTGATCAAAATTATGTGCGGCATGAATCTTTGTCACTGTGATGATTGTAAGATAGATCTATTGTTCAATAAAAATAAAATATGCAGTGGTAACCTGCTAACAATGTATCCACTTTATTCAAACAAGAAAAATACTGATCTTCAACGTCATGATTCCCGATCGCTTCTTGCCATCCAGCTCGAGAGTCAGCGGGTTGTGGATAACGTGGCGCCGATGCGTTGCCCGGTGTTCTTCCCTAGCTGTGGCCTATGCCTGCAGGTCGCCTACGTCGTCCAGGCGCAGTGTCGAATCCACGTTTGTATACTCCTCCGCTGGCCGCGCACGGTACTCGCAGCTACTCTACGCCGTCTCGGTCAGGGTGGTTTGGCTTGAGAAGGGCCTACCAAAACTTGCTCTTTCGACGAACTTTACTCGGGACCGACCTCCAAAACTTCCCCAAATTGGTCCAAAATAATGTCAGAAGCCTCCGAGTTCGACTCGGACAGCGTATCCGCGAAATACTCTCCACCTCGGCCTCCATCGCGGAGCTTCTTGGGCGCGGAAAAGTGACATTTCGTGATGTTTTTTCCAAACTTTAGGAGGGAATTGCGTCGAAACTTTCAATACAAGTATGTATTGAAACGTACATCAAACGATCGGCCGCAAGCCCAGCTTTCGGGCGATACCAAACTGGACTTATAGGGGTGTTTGGTTGATGAAATATTTTTTTTTTTCGGAGGGACTGCATTTCGTCGCCAAATAGCGACATTGGTAAGCAGCGCAGGGATGCGTTCTGTCGCATATATGCGACAATGGTCACGAAAGGGTTAAAGGCATTGATTAACTTTGCCCAGGATTGAAAAAAAAAATCACTGTTCCAGCTAATGCTGTAATCATAATTGCAAACCTTTAGCTCAGACAGGAATCGCCTGAGTTTTATAAGCTGATCGGTCATTTATATATCAAGATATTTACGATTGAACATGGATGTCGGGATAGATAGAGTACCACTGAACCCTAAAGAACTCTTACGGTTGGCATACCTCGCTCTATCACAGAATACCGTACGGGCTGGAAACCTGCTCTGAAATCGCCAAGCGCTGGTGCTTGGTTTTTGTGACTGCAGCACAGTGAAGAAGCCGAGCGACTTGCGCTAGCGATTGATCGCGATTTTCTCTTTTTTAGGATAGTAAACGGGTTCCATTTTCTCTCATACTTTCACATATCCTTAATTATATATGTAGTTAGAGGACTGCACACAATTCACTGGCATTTGAGCTGATTTTACAATTTTTCACAAAGTTAATCAATCACTTTAACAAAGTGTCATATTTTTTCTACACTGATCAAGATTGAATTGAACAGGCTGCAATGAATTTTGTAGTCAATTCCAGACTCGGGTCCACATTGAGTGGTCTTAGACTTGGCATCGATTCCTAGTGTAAAAATAATGAAAAGATATTTAATTGTAAACCTAGACTCAAAGCTTGTGCCTCAACTACCACCTCGACTGCATTCAATATGAATCGATGTAACTTGGGCATTGGGTACTTACATGACATACGGAATATCCACAGATAGGAAAACACAAGTTCCGATTTTTAATATTTATTTATTTTTATTTATTTTGGCTTTAAAAGACACATAAATACACATAATTACAAGGTCCAAGAACCAAAACTGAACATGTTTACAAAGAATTACAATGTAGTTGTAGATGCTTACAAAATAATTATGACAAAGAAACAAATTTAATAAGCAAGTACAGAATCACAATAAAGTAGGCAAACACAAAATAAATGATTGCAATCAATACAAATACAGAAAAGCAAAAAAGAATGTAATTAATTCAAGATAGTCAGAATTAATAAACCAGTATAGATAAAGGTAATAGCTAGATGGACATCCTGATGGACATGCGAAACCTTTCACCTGAGCATGCATGTGGCTGCATTTCTTCATTGAGAAGTGCTATTTTGATGTCTTAATCAAACAAAAATAAGGTTTCTTTCTTCATACTGACCACAAGTTGAGATATTTGTAATTTTTGGAGGATGTCGAAAGTT
>CM046833.1:49418788-49588788 GCA_025618425.1 Heliocidaris tuberculata
CTTTCTTGTCTCCCTTGAGCAGTCTTTATAGACAGGTTTCACTGTAAGTGAGGATTGTTTAAGCAGGATTACATCGTGCAAGTAGTTAACGAAAAGGGGTACCTGGTTTAAACTTGTGTACATGTAGTAGATATTGAGACACCGTGTAGGCACTTTTCCCTGGAGCTTACACATTTGTAAGTGCATTGATCATTAGAGCCCTGTTTCATAAATCTTGTTATCAAAAGCAGCTGCCGCAATTCTCTAAATTTGCTCATACCCAATCAAATGCGACCATTTCAGCAGCTTAGATCAGTTATTGTAAATTGTTGTTGCATGTAGGTTTAATGAAACAGGCCCTTGAGTCCCTTCTCCAGATTTAATCTACTTCTGTCAAAATAAAGAATCTCCCATTACAATTCACTTTAGTACAGAAGGTCTTACATGTAACTTGATTTTTTTTTTGTAAATTGAAGTTTATTCAATGAAATTTAGTCAATCAATATGAATTTCATGAAGTTTTTATATTGATTCATTTTTTCCTGCATATTTGTCCTCTCCTTATCAGTTGACTTCGTGTTGTGTGTAGAGAGCAAGAAGGATGTTAACACACATGATATACCATAGAGTCAATGTCTTTTATAGTAATCTCTCTGTCAAACATGATTTGCAATTTGTCTGTCCTTTCTTGCTTCCCCTTTGCTTGTTATGAAAAAGAAAGGAAAAATAAATAACAGCAAATATCTGTGCTTTAATCTCAGTAAAGTTGAAGTGCCTATAGTAAAATGCTCCAGGCTTCTAAATATAAAAATTTGTCATGGTTGCTTAAAGGTATCGTACAGTAGTGGGAAAGGTGGCGCTTTGGATATTTAACTACTTTGTCAGCTGGAATGGAAATTATTACATATACTGTTGTGAAATGATTAATTTGGAACATAGGTGTCGTTTGTTTGAAGAAAAATGCTGTGCGCCGTTGAGCCGGGAGAGTCGGGGTAGGTGGTCCTTAGCGAGGGTATAAGGTAACCGTTGATATTCGATCATTTGAATTATTTTACTGAAAATCACCAGAAATCATGAATAGAATACCGGATTATCTCACTTGTATCTTTTTATTGAAGCCGAACAATATGAGACTATATTTGAGCAGTTTCATGCCAACTTTCATTTTGCTACCACTACTGTTTATTACCTTTAATCATCGTGCCACTTTTGAAATCTTATCTAGAATTCAGAAAGGAAGGGCATAATTTTGTTGAATTTTAGAGCTACATGTATATGTGACATATTTGAACATGTACAAACATTAAAAAAATGAGAATTAAAATTTTGTTGGATTTTTTTTTTTTTGGAGGGGGAGGAGGGGTACTCTTTCTTTTGTAATGTACTTAATGTCATGAATAGGAAACAGATATA
This sequence comes from Heliocidaris tuberculata, assembly GCA_025618425.1. Classification (NCBI taxonomy): domain Eukaryota; kingdom Metazoa; phylum Echinodermata; class Echinoidea; order Camarodonta; family Echinometridae; genus Heliocidaris; species Heliocidaris tuberculata. The sequence continues at coordinate 49,420,181 of CM046833.1, forward strand.
CAATACATTACGGTACAATTTCAAGACTTTATTTGCTCTAATGAAGTGTTTACTTTGAAGAAGAAAGACAATACTTATTTCGTTGCCTTTGAATGTACTATGGAATGTATCCAAGTAAGATGTACTGCATAAGAACTTGCATTTCTTGAAAATATTTACTAATTCACATTCCTATAATGCATGTTACCTTGAAAGATTTTTGTACCTTTTGCCAAACCAAAGAAATCACTCTTTATGTACGGTACATGACCAAAAGCATTGTTCATATTCCATGCTTTACCATTCAGAATGATTACATTAAAATGAACAGTACCGGGCACGTTGGCTCAGTTGGTTAGAGCGCCCGCCTCATGAATGGGAGGTCGTGGGTTCGAACCCCGGCCGAGTCATACCAAAGACTTCTAAAATGGGACCTTCTGCCTCCTAGCCAGGCGCTCGGCATATTAGAATGGAGAAGGGTAATAGTAACATATTATGTTATGCAGGGCCCGCTGGAAGAGCAGTTTGATAACTGAAGTGGCTACCCTGGGTAAATAAAATTTTATTATATTATTATTTTTTTATGAAGGACCAAGCACAAGATTTTTAGGGTTCATAATCAATTGAAGTATGTGCTCCATGTGAATATGAATATAAATCACTACCCTGCAAGTTGTAATACATGAATGCATACATGTATAGGTAAATGATGGTTTATTCCTTTGTTGTCTTTCTTCCCTACATTTATTCCCTTTCTATATGTTTATCCATATTTCTTTTCTTTGCATTTGTGATTAGTTCATTGATTATACATGTATTTTAATCTGTTTTAGAGGTCAGTTTTTGCTGCTATAATTGCCTTTACATTTCTGTTTCAAGTGGCTAAACAGATGTATGGCATTTGCTCCTGCAACAGTTGCTCTGGTCTAACTTTGCCATGCTAATCCTAAACCTAAACCTAGCCCTAACCCTAACCCTTATCCTAATCCTAATCTTCACATTGTCCTGAACAAAAAAACAAATTGTGACCTTGACCTTAACCTTTGACCTTTCGAGATATGGACTGTGGAGCAAATGTTGCAGGAGCAGATGTCGATGCCCCGGCTAAACAACTCTTGATTTATGTGTATCTTATGGGCTGATAAAACCTCTGCCTTCATTTTCTGGCGATTTTGTTTTTTGTTTTTTTCCCCCCATAATTTTGTAGCTGAGAACTAATTTGATGTTCTGATAAAACCCACGTAGTGCATATCTGAAAAACTAATGGCACAAGCGATCTGTAAAAGGAAGGTCGTCAGTGCACTTACTAATTATGAAAGGTTTTTTGCTCTCCTGAAAATCTAGAAATTTTTAGTTTAGAAGTTTTATCACCCATGGACGTCATGTTTCCATCTGTACGTTAGGATTACAAGTACGTCATTGACTTGTATGGTCTTTTGCCCATCGTGAAAGAGTAATTGCAAAATGAACCGTGCAAACGATACTTTCAATAACTGGTGTATGGGTTGATTGCCTTCACATCGCAGGTACGATCGAAAAGCGCCTCGTCTGAGCTGGGCTTAAGGTAAAATTAATATTATGTGTTGTCATAACACAACTTCATGTAAATAGACTAATGAGCTCATTAAATTATTTTTCGTTCTTTTTGCCTTAATTGAGCTGATTATCATGATATTGTTATCCCATTAGGATGATGAAATAAAGAATTTCTATTGTGAAAAAAAATTGCTTTTTAACTGAGTTAACAGTATTATAAAATTATTGGAGTCCTTCTCTCCTTGATGGTGCTCATTGTCATTATTGTGTTAGCCAGTCAACTTTATGTAGATAATGGAATGAAGCATTCTGCTCAATATAAGTGTAAAAAAAATGATTGAAGAACAATTCAAATGTGTCTCATTTGCTGTTTAGCTGGACTTTATCTTGCCAAATGTGAACTGATGTACATATACAATGTATGTGTATGGTATCTGTAGTTTGTCACATAATTTTATATATATTTACTTATTTAGTACCACGAGTAGTTATTAGGTATTTAATATAGAGATTCAATTAAGAAGGAAAATTGGACAGATTTTGCTTGTCGAAGGTGTGGACAAATTACACAAATTTCATCTCTGTGTTATTAGAAAATCTTATGGATTTCAATAAAATGATGTATTCTTACAATGCAGTACAGTGGAACCTCGTTATAAAGAGCACTGATATAACAAACTCTCGTTATAACAAGGTGATTTTCCTGGTCCCATCTCTTTGTATTCTATTGTATTTTGGCCCTGATATAACAAGGTTTCGATATAAAGAGGTAATTTCTCTGGTCCCAAGGACCTCGTTATAACGAGATTCCACTGTACTTGCCTTTATATGCCATAACCTTTTGTTACTCATAGTTTTTGCTTGTTTTTTTTCCTTTCTTTTTTTTCTACTTTATTCAGATTTCCTTTACTTTCTTTTGCTGGATACCATTATTCAAGTATTATTATTATTATTATTATTATTATTGTTATAGTTATATCTTGCCATTGTATCAGTATGTGAACCTGTAAACATTCAAAAACTGTGGTTATAATTTGGGGACCTATAACAATGTGATTTATTCCGTCGATTTATTCCGGTTAAGCAGACATCGAGCCCAGCTATGGGGACATTTCGGATGACGTATAACAATGCGAATGTCCCCGTAACCACATGCATGTATATATATGTATATATATATATATATATATATATATATATATATATATATATATATATATATATATTCATTTAGAATTTATAGATGCTCATCAGATTATAAAAGCAAAAGAGTCATCTTTCTTCCCTTGCCAATCAAAATTCCTATTTGTATGTCAGATTCAGACCATTTATATAAAGCATTTGTTTACTGTGGCAAAACCTGTTTTTATACTTTCATTAAAAAAATTTTGTGCGAGATATATATGATGTGCTTTCTATATGTGTTTATGTTGTAGTCGTGTTTGGAAGGGTTACGTTTGGGGAAAAATCTGCTCAATCTGTTTTAAGATAAAGTTGAGTTCTGGTCATGTGATTGAATGACGTGACTCAGTCTCGAACCTGCGTCCGCTGAATCAGTTCATAACTTCCACTGTTAGCTGGATTACAGGTGCACACCACAACGCCCAGTTGAGCCTCTAAGTATGTAAATTTGTTCCCCTGATTTATGGAGTGCCAAATTTTGACCTCACCCCCCCCCCCAAAAAAAAAAATGACCATACTTCTGTAACTAAATGAATAAAGATCATGTCAACATGATATAGATTTAAGATTTCTCATCTTCATTTCTTGACTGGATTGATTTGTTAATTCATTTTGACAAAGAATTTCAGTAATTTGTACAGAATAAAGAGCTTGACACTTGGCATTTCATAAATCAGTGGACTAAGTTGAAACAGGTTTAAAGTGTACCAACCACCTGACAAAATAATTTGTGTAAAATTAATTTAAGGAGTATGAAGGAAATAAAGGATAACATTAAGGTGCTCGCGCATACAGGTGCGTCGAGTAGTCTACTCACGAGTCGTCATTGTGCTTATAGAGAGTGTGATTAAAGTCTAGCAATATCTCTTTACAGAAGTAATATATTTGAAGCCCATATTTTGAATATACATATACTATGTGGTCTGATGACATTGAGTCTCTAACGTACAGAGCAAAATATTTTTGGGCAACAATCGCTCCGCACCAATATCATACACTAACCGCTTTCTGAACTGCAACCCTGGACCAAACACTATATCAAACCCGAATCCTTATCCCAAACCTAACCTCAAACCCAATTGCAAGCCTAACCCTAAGCCTACTGTAAACGTGGAATAATTCGCGGTGCGGAATTTTCCGCGCATTTCGCGTGGCATGAAATTTGCGCGAAAATAAAAACATGCAGATATTTTTGTTCATGTATTCTTTTGCCCATGAGCCTAGCGAGTCGGGGCAATTAAAAACACGTGAAATTCACCGTAATCGGCCGAGCGTGAAAAATTAATCGCGTGAAAATTTACACTTATACAGTATATCTTCGACGAAGTAAAGCCCGGAGCATATGTTGCAGCACCTACATGTAGAAGAAAAACAAAAAGGGAAGAGAAGCTGCAGTGGTTTGATAAAGATAGATTGACTTTAATAGTGACCAATGTATAAGAATTCCAATTCAAATACATGCTAACCCACAAAAAGAACAAAAGTGAATCTGCACACAAAGTGATTATCTTATACATTTGAATAAAAACAATGAAATAATAGATCTACAAAAACTTGTAAATGGCACTGGGTATCCATTTACATGTCAAACAACAAAATAATGCCTTAAAAATACTATAACAAGTGCAGATTAACACATCTGAAATGTGCACAACAACACACAGCATGTGTCTAAACTATAATTTTGATATACACTTGAAAAAGTAATAAATCAGTGAAATAAATAGTAGAACTGAAAGAAAATATACACACACTTCGCCAAAAAATGAACATTTTGCTATTTCAATAGCATTTGCCCAAAAGGCACCTGACAGAGGAAAAAGTAATAAAGAGACCTGTCCTAAGGCAAAACGCTTGAATTAAGCTACATGTACATGTAAGATTTTCAAGTGCATTTCTACACAAAAGCTCGATTAAATCTATTCAAAATTCTAGTTTCCCTAATGAAAAACACTGATATCTGAAATACAAGAACACATATTCCTCTGATAAAATATAGTATAAATTCTGCCTTGACTGCTGCATACAATAAAAATAATTTTTGTGTGTGCAGAAATCTGTATTTCTTAAAAAGTTGATTACATTGTATACAGGATATAAATTCATATGGTAGATTAATATCCATGTATATGTATCAACTAGTATATACCACACTGAACATCAAGTCATTTAAATTTCAGAAATAATAAAACTACAGAACAGATATATATATATATATATATATATATTTATAAAGTCACAGAATTGCTGACAGTGTGTACATGTTCTGACTGTACTATACTGAATGTAATGAATGTTACTGAATTTCAAAATATTTCTTCTTTTGGAAGACCCTAGACTGTAGGCAAAGGCTAGCAGCTTATACTCAGACACTGTTTAAAGGGAACCAATGAATAACAAATATGTTGCTCTGGATGTTCAGGTACCATGGCAGTATACTATGCATTCAAAATATCAACTGTATTACACATGTACTTTCAAATTGGTAAGAAGATATTACCAGTTTAAAAACAATCTAAAGCCCAGTGCACACTATACGATCGGTCTACGATCCGATTTCGGAAGAAAATGTAATAGCATTTGATATAAATATTCAAACAGATAAACTATTTTTGATTGAAGTTCGGAATAGTCATGATGATAGTAAAATCGAAAATACGGTCTATTGCAAGCTTTCTAGTGGGAGGAAATACCAAGTCGGCTACGAGTCGTAGTGATGTCAGAGCAGTCCTACAATTGTCTACGATTTGAAACCGCTTTTGCCCTTATTACGGGTACATGTATAAGGCTGACAGCGCACCAAAATCCTACATTTAGTATTCATATCATTGTTTAGAACCTGAATCAGGTAGATTTCATTTGTTAAAATGCCCATATAATGCTACTGCGATTTATTTCCAAAATCGGATCGCAGTCCATCATATAGTGTGCGGAGGGCTTAAAGGTAGACGTGACAATGCACCTGCACACAGACAAAAGTTGACTCCCAGTGAATGTCTTTGTGAGTTTTAGGATTAAGGCATCCATCCCCAATGCTCTTTATCCTTTTCTTGACTCCTTTCCCCTTTGAATGTTTCATATAGTTTTTGTTTATTTGGTTATTCTTTTTTTTAAGAGAGTAGTTTTTACATTTTTTAAACTGCTCACAATACACAACTTGTCTTTTTTGTTCGTGATTGGTCCCCTTTGGAATAAGTACACTTTCAAGAACTTGAAAAAGATTGACTAAATTTTCAGCGACAGCTTGCAGCTAAGAACAGGAATTTCATCTTGAATTTCAGTTTTCAACTTAATAGAATGTCGGGTAAAGAACACACTTAGAAGAACAATCAAAACGGATGATACAGGTATTACTCAATAATAACAGAAACAAGGACAACAGGAATATTTCATCTTCAGTAGTTCAAGGAGTATGTTTCGTATTCATGCTCATTTAGAAATGACTATTTTCAGCATATTGCAAATTCCTATATTAAACTACTGAATACAAACTGGAAAAAAAGGAAGCGAGAAGATTTGCAATGGACCAGTTTACCAAAGTAGTCAAGTCTAACCCTTACATAAACATGTATCAAACATAAATTCCTTTAAGTTAACCTTTTCAAGACAACAGACCACATTTTGTGGTTTGGCCAAATAACTTTGATTCAGAGCCCTAAAAAATATACATGTATCAGATGCATGAGTAGAAAGAGCAAAAATTTCTGCACAAACTGTGTTCCATTTTTGTTGCATGACCATAACTGCGTTTGATGCCAGGAATTTCAAAATGAGAATAAGCTTTAAAATCCTTAAATTGGCAATGCATTGAAGGTTCAAAATCATTGTTTTTATCAAAATTGGCAATTTATTCAACTTTTCGACAGAATTCCTAACCATGTATATTGTTTTCACAGACATTACACCTTATCAGAACCATGTAACCCTGAAAGAAAAATATTAATGTTGCCAATTCGAAGAACAAAATGTGATCAATTCAGCCCTTAAATAATTCCTGTCCTGAAAGGGTTAAGGAGTACAAGGTTGGCCTAACATAGCAATGGATAATGTATGCAAGGGGGATTCCATCCATACACATGCTTTCTTTCATTAATGAATGAATGTATTTAATGAGTGTGTCATGAAGGCTTGAAAGGAAACTCCATAAATCTGAATACAACTTTTTTCAACTGGTCCAGATTCCCAAACCTTTACTTAATCTGTACTTTCACGATAGGCTGCAAAGCCCATTGAAGATTACTAGAAGAAGAAGAAGACGACGGCCAGAAGGCCACAACTCACATCCCACCAAAATTAACAAAACTATGTACCTGTAACCTACTGCATAATAACCGTAACCTTTGTTACTTTGATAGTCTAAATATTTCCGGCTCGGGAATACACGTAAGATTTCAGACATGTCTATTTCAAAAGTGACCCTTAATACAAAGGTGCAATATACATGTATTTCAATGCAGGTTAAATCATTCTTGAAAACTTGTGCTAATAAGCAAAATAATGACATACACTGTGAGGGTATATAAAAAGTAAACTATTATCAAATAGAAAATAATCAAGATAATACAGTTAGCAATAATAACACATCCCCATTAAATATACCACACAAGCTGTGAAAAGGATTTTTTCAGGTGACTGTTTACATACATTTGTAAATAATATAAGCAAGGAATAAGTTACTTGCAAATGAGGGATTAGATCCATGTACATGTATAGATAATAAGAGATAATATAGCCTACATAAACAGAACTTCATATTGCGTACATCACTCAGCCTTGAGCACATATATGGTTTAGGTTAATAAAGAATAAGATGCCAAATGAAAAAAAACAATAACAAATTTTCAGGGGAAATTCCCCAAATGCAAAATAAATGTTTTGGATTAGATGAATTCTATATCATTATCATTTGTGCATTTCTTTTCGGCAGCATCTCCATATATTTCTGGAAATATATTTGATGAAATTATGGTTTCACCAAACTTTACACCCAATAAGCTATCAATAAGCATGACATGAATGCACACAGCTTTTTCATCTGCAAATGTATCATACTGTTTATATTCCATCAATGACCCTATGTTGGAAAAGCACATGCTCTTCTAAGTTCAAAATTATGTTATAATATACATGTAGTTAATGTCATTTAGACAGGAACTTTGAGGACATTCCTGGATGTACAGCTGCAAACAAGTTCCATCATGTATGATAGATTAGTTCCATGAAAATTATTCTCTGAAATCATCCAAAGAATTTTTAAATCTACATATTAGTCGATGAAAAACACTATTTTCATTGATACCTTCTCAAATTGCCACTTCTTCATTCCAAAATTCATGACTGAGAATTATCCACTCTGTATGGAACCAATACAGGTGATTGGAAATCATTGAAAAAAAAAAAAATAAACTATTGGAGTAAACTCTACCAATAACCACAACAAAACGAAATATAAACAGAATCCTAACGATATACCTCTACCGCAAATAGATCCATTGAAATCCTACAATTAAAAGCTGCAGTCCTTTCAGTCACTTGCTCCACAACTTTGGAACAGACTCCCCGCATCTCTCCGTAATAGCACATCACTTGACATCTTCAAGAAACATCTAAAAACTTACTTATACAATTCTTAATTTACTTGAATAGACTTTAAGTGACAGCGCCTTGTATCCTCTGGAAAAGGCGCTATATAAATCCAATTATTATTATTATTATTATTATTTCCAAACACAGAAATGTACATTTATGTAGCTGCTTGAAAGAGAATTTATATACAGATTGGCTACAGATGAGCTTACAATGGCCTGTATTCTCGAAAGCGGCCTACATGTAACTTTAAGCCAGGCTTAAACCCCACCTACATGCAACTGCTCAGATTTAGGCCACTGAATTATGGAGTGCCAAGTGTCACCCTCTTGATCCTATACAAATCACCATATTTCCGTAACTAAATGCAAATGCAAATACTTGTCTTGATTTAATCATTATTTCGGATGTTCATTTCACATGAAGAAATATTTTTCAAAATGTATGTTGTTACATAAATGTAGTAATTTATATGGAATTTTGCGTTGACAAATGGCCTTCTATGAATCAGCGGCCTAAGATACAGCCACGCTTAACTTAGGCCGCTTTCAAGAATACAGGCCAATGATAATGATAATAATAATAGTAATAATGATATGATAATGATAAGATAATAATAATAATAATAATAATAATAATAATAATAATAATAATAATAATAATCATCATAATTAGTGTAATCTAGTGCTTTCTACATCCATATCTCCAAGCACTTTTATACACATACATCATTACGTAGCAAAATAGACTAGCATAATTCTCAATACAGTCTTGACGTATTTAAACATTACATACATGTACATCATACATGCAACATAGACATACCATAAATTGCTGTATTTCAAACATGCATACACAGTAACATGCATACACTACATGTATATTCCCTCTCAAAATGCTGAAACAGTGATATCAGTTTTTCGTTTCCCTCTATCTTATTTGGAACTTGTAATAACAATATTCTTTGTCCCTGCTTTCCGATTTACCGGTATATTAGAGACAAATTCCTGCTATATACAGTGTATCATAATATACTTCACTAAACACACCAAAAATATATATATTTGTTAGTCACCAAAGAACGTGATTTTCTTGAAAAGTAAAGAGCTACATGTACATGTATATATTAAAGTACATGTATATAATTATTAAAGTATCATGCAGAGTTTATACACACATAAAGGGTTTACAAGTAACCTATTTCTTATAGTAACATGTAATAAAAGTGCCCTATAGTTGAATTGGGTCACTAACGAATGCACATGTAGTGTGTTATGAAATGTAATTTTAATATTTTATACTTACAATGTGTCCTACAATTTTGTTGCGTCACCAACTGTTATCCAACGCATGTAGATTGGTTTCCAATGGTAATGTGTACATTTATTTATTTTTCTTCACTGAAAATTAAATGTAACCTCTACAAAAAAAATTCCATTTTTGGCAAGCCTAATTCCACATCCAGGGCCTTGTTTCATGAAACTTGTCATCACTGACAAGCTGCAATAGCTGTTACAAGCTACTGTCAGTAAAAATCACTAACAAGACACTTGATGAAATGCCCCCCAGATTTCAGAACTGACAATTCCTTGCTCAATTTAAAGATGTGTATGACCCTCACCACTGAATAAATAAAAACATGTACTTTGCAAAGAGACTACAGACCCACATGGAAAGTCTATCTTAATTAATCGTTCAATCTCAGTATATCTAAACTATGCTTATGCTACAGTGTATTTACAAACATGGGACAAAAGATGATCCCAAAATAATAAATTCACATAAATAGAAGCATAACCAAAATTATGCCTATCATGTTGAAATTTGAACACTGTTTCAATGGTCTCAAAACAGTAGTAAGTAATGGACAAAACTATGAAGATGATATTGATTTAACAGAATAATGCCATATCATCAGTCCTTTCACCTAAATAAGTATCAGCTATTTAATAATTACTATTCAATATACATGTACATTTAATTAAATATTTAAATGAGTTATATGATCTCTGAAAAATTTTGGTAATGTTTAATAAAGCCCCCCATTGCACATTGAAGTAATAACGAACCTGATATATAAATTCTATCTAGTTATGGCATTTACATTTTAAACTCTAATAGAGTATCCAGCTTGAGGGGTGCGCATGCATATCTCACTTTTCTAATATACTGTGTATGTCAATGTACACATCGGCACAGTCATGCAGAGTGCAGTCAACGCATGCAGTGTGTAAAACCAGTACGTGTGTTTTTTTTTAACAATGCGGGTGTGGAGTGTACGGAAGTACATACAAGCAGAATGCGGTTCATTCGCGAAAGCAATGACTCGCAAAAATATCTGTACATAAAAATCTTGCCTTATACATGTAGAATATATCAATTGACATATATGCTAGCACAACACTTTTATTTATACTGGACTAGGGCATGAAATTGCAGCAGATTCCAAAATGAGACACATGATCATTCTCATTTAAACAAAAGAAATGCTCACTTTGGGATTCATCCTCAAAACCTTTCAGAAAATCTCAGTAATAAATAGATCACGATAATGGATTTTAAACATGAATAGGCTAAATACATGTACACTGTAAACTATACTTTTACATACCTGTAAAATTCATATTGTATGAAGAGACAAAAACATTTTGCAGAATTACATCAACATTTCATGCTTTCAACATAATAATAATAATAATAATAATAACTAGCATTTGGTACGCTCTCCATAGTACAACTATATCACAGCGTTTACAAGTCGATAATACTTAATATACCATTAACAGAATTAATAATACATATAACATTAAAACAAAATTAATAATGCATAACATTGAATAAACATTAACTTACACATTGACATAGAGTTTGAAAGAAATGAAAGGGGTTTAACTATTCCGGGAAGAGGTATGTTTTCAGAAATTTCTTAAATTGGTCTGTGGAATTAGCTGATTTTATGAAAGAGGGGATATTGTTCCATTCTTTGGATGCAGTTACAGTAAATGTACGATCGCCAGCTTTGCTACGGGTTTTGGGGATTGTGAGAAGAAATGGGTCCCTAGAAGAGCGAAGATTAGGACGGGATGGGTTGTGAAATGTTATGCAATCCTTAATATACATAGGCATTAGGTCATGGAAGGCTTTAAAAACGAACAATAGTATCTTGAAGAGAATTCTTTCTTTTATGGGGAGCCAATGGAGAGATTTAAGTAGAGGGCTGGGGTCATGACGTCGATCTAGTCTAAAGATAATGCGAGCTGCCCAGTTCTGTAAACATGGATAAATATTTGCTGAAAACTATTGTGGGGGGTAAAGGCAGTGCCTACAATGTAGTACCTACATATTTGGCTATTTTACATTTGTAAAAACCATTTGTTAAAGGTGTTATCATTACAGATTTTCTTCGTTTTTTTTTCTTCTATTTTTACATGTACTACAGTAATATTTACATTTTACCTGAATGTCCAGTCCGCAAGAGAGAATTATCAATGTTTTTCTTTCAACATGTGAGATTAAGACATTTCGTGCACCCTTTTAGGAGCCATTTTCTTTGCCCTTGGGTTGGTTCTGTGTGATGTGGTGAAGAAGGTCGATGCGTGTAGCGATGCCGAAGATCATCCTCTTCTGTGCCATTGTCTGACTTGCCGAGTCTAGATTGGAAGAAGAAACAAGATAAGTAACGGATTATTCAAAAGTTATTTTTATATTGACAAAAGTTAAAATCCATGTTGATATTAATTTGTTTCAAAAGAAGCAGAAAAATTAAAGAATAAGATTTTATGGAAGTTTGAGCAAAATCTGATGAGAAATTAGAAAGTTATTAATTTTTGAAGTTGTAATCAAGCAAGAAGAAACTGGCAACTACATAATGTATAAAAAAAAAAAAAACATAAATTTTCATTTTCTCTATAGAAAATATTCCATGTATGATTGAATATTTTCTATAGAAAAAATGAAAATTTCTGGTTCTATTTATGCACCGTTGATATAAATACTGCACATATGTTTTACACAAAATCTGTATGAAACAAATTTATTCCTTTATCAACAACTAAGAAAATTTAATTTATCAAATTTTCTGTACTGAGCAAATGGGAGAGGAGCTCAGAAGATACGTCATGGAGTTGCCAATTTCTGTTTAATTGATTACAACTTCAAAAATTCATAACTTTCTTACTTCTTATCGGATTTTGCTCAAATTTTTCACTAATCTGTTTCTCTTTATTTTTCTGCTTTTAATAAAATCAATTGAATTCCAGGGTGGGCTTCCCCTTTAAGAGGTACTGTAAATGATTTATGCCAGATGTGTCTGTCACCTCAAATTCTTTAGGATGATGCTTAATCATATTATGAAAGCAAGTTAAAATTTTAGTGACTCATATGCGATGAGCTCATTGCCTCAGTATGGACCCAGCATTTGTGAGTGTTTCCAGTGGCTACTTTGAAAAAGAATTTTGAGTTCTCATGAGACAATAAAACTGGAGAGAAGTGTCCTTTCTAAATAATATACATGTAATTATAAAATACAATTCAACTGTCGTGATTTGGTCAATATACACCACTGCTCATAACACAGATGTGCATGGGACAAATAGTTCCTGCATTTTCATCTAAAGTTAACTTTTTTTTTCAGTTCAATATCTGAAATGACCATGCAGAATTTTTTGTTGTTGTTGAAAGATTGATACAATATTCATCCCAAAAAGGTGCAGTCAACATTTCTACAAGATAGAACACTTGAACCATAGAGCTTTGACGTAAACTTACAGAGCCTCTGATCTTGGAGTACCAGTACAAAGTGATCATGATCCAAGACTCGAGATAGATTACCGAGGGTGGTGTCCAGAGAAACCTACAGAAAGGAAATGATCCATGAAAAAAAAACAAAAACAATATTAACCTGTTGGATACGATTGTATTTTGGTAAAAGAAACATTGTCCATAGACGCCAGCACACATTATATCATGCTAAGTATTCCAAGGGTTAACAGGATGAAATATCCAGTAACAGTGATCATATATTTCTGGTCAATACAGGGAAAAAACATGATTAACCCGATGACTACTAAATTCTTTAATTCCCATTCTGCAAACTCAATTTTCTTCAGAATATTGTTAATCTTGCAAACTCCTCCTCTGTGAGTGTAAGTTGTTTTTTTCATGAGATATTTCACATTTTTTCCACAAGATTTCTTTTAAATTCAAGAAACATAACAACTGAATTCAAATGTTTCGATTTCAAATTGTTTAAAACATACAGCTTATAAATTGTATATTGAGCAAACAAAGATAATGTTAATAATATTAATTTCATTATCAAGGTATTTTCTTGCATATAGTGATAGTGATTTACAAATATATCACTTCTTCAATGCTAGAAACCAATATTAGTCTTTAAATATATACTCACTGTTTCAAATTGTTTGTACAGGCAGACAGCTACTTGTGTGGAAGGCTTGCATTTACCAGCTAACAGCTGGGACATAAGACTACCAAGGGTTACGACTCCTTTCACATCACTGTACATAAAGCAATGACAAAACAATGATCTCTGGGGAGCGTTTCATCAAGCGTTTTGTTAGTGATTTTTACCGACAACTGTTATTAGCTACTGAAATCCTTGCATCTGATTGGCTGAGAGCAAATTTGTCAGTAAAAATCACTGACAAGACACTTGATGAAACGCTCCCCTGTTCTTCAAACCAAGATAAAAGCACTTCCAGATCATTTTAGAAAAAAAAAATGAGTGTGCAAATGTTGTGATTATCTACATTTAGCTACATGTATCACACTGTAATTACTGAAATCTACCAAGTAACATTATGATAGGATCCAAAGTGGGCAAAATGAATTATGAACATAGATACATTTATCATGAGGATGCATATCTGTACATAAATATATATCTTGTTTGCATTTCTTTTCCATCCACTTCACCTCTCCTTTACTTTTAACTCTTCCCGTACCTCTCATTATCCCATCCCCAACCCTGTCCGATTCCTTACCCTCAGACCTCCACACTTTTCTTTCCATCCATATACTCTCTTCTCTCCTTCTTCACCCTGCTCAATCGTCCTTTCTACACCTACTCGATATCACCTCGACCCTGTCAAATCCCTGTCCTCCATTCAGCTCCCCTATTTATCTCTTCACATTCTTTTTGTTCATCACTTCCATCACACATCTTCCTTAATCCTCATGCCCTGTTCTTAGTCCTCCTCCCCCATCAACCTCTTTTAATCCCCACTCTTATCCACATATATTAATCCCCAGTCCCCATGTCCTCTTCTCATTCTCCAAGCACATTACCTAGACCTCTTCTTTATCTCCCATCCTGCACAAAGAAAGCAATACCTAACTCAGAGTCTTCCAGCTCTCCGTCTCCCATCCTGCATTATGAAAATGATGTCTTACCCAGACTCTTCCAGCACTCCCTCTCCCACCCTGCATTACAAAAATGTCATACCCTGACTCTTCCATCACTCTCTCTCTCCCATCCTGTATTACAAAAATATTATCTAACCCACAGTCTTCCATCATTCCCTCTGCCACCCTGCATTATGAAAATGATCTTACCCAGAGTCTTCTACGACAGGGAGCTGGTCATATCCTTGTTTATTCATGATGTCAATAGCATCCTGACAGCTGACCGTTGGAAGGACGGTCAATGGGGCACCCAGCTTCAACATTGAGATGGGCTGGTTCCACCACCTTCAGAAACAGAGGAAAATAATACAACACATAGAAAGAATCAAGGCATTTGATTGGCCTATCGCACATCACCTGACCTACATTATTTTTACCATTCACATACACTTCTCTGACAGTGGAATTTCGTCTACCAAAAAGGATTTAAGGCAAGTTCAAACACACGATGTTCAATCACATTTACACCATTCATTTGCATGGAAAATCATCAGTAGACATTTAGCATTTGATACCGATATTCATCTTCACAGCCTACAAGGGAACTATCAATTCTAATACTTCAACACATAGACGAGACTGCCAATGTAAAACTTGCACGTCTCAAATTTATAATGAACATCTTAATGACTGGGATGCAGTAGATGGAAAAAAAATATCAAATTTGGCTATGCCTCGTTGAATAGAACACAGCTGTTTATTTCACCTCATGAAAGAGTGTAACTATCTCACGTATAACCATCAAATGTTTGTATAAAAGATGTTACAGGAAACTGACAGCTATAAAAAACACACATACAAAAAAACAAAAACATATAGAGACAGAGAAGTACATGTATGTCCTCTGGGGAGCAGTTTAACTAAATGGTTGCAGGTTTCAACTTGAACTCATCAAGGGAAAGATTACGAGGCTCTCTACATGGATGTACGACACAAGCTTCGGCCACAACTGCTCCACGTCAATAAGCCCGTTCGTAATTAGTACATGGTACAAATGACCGGTGAAATGACCCCGATTCAAACGCGCACCTGGGGAGCGTTTCATGAAAGGATTTGTCGGATATTTTTTCCGACAAGTGTTATAAGCTACTGAAATCCTTGCATCTGATTGGCTGAGAGCAAATTTGTCAGTAAAAATCACTGACAAAATGCTTGATGAAAGGCTCCATTGTTTTGATGGATGCGCTACTTGTTTAACACATAAAATCATACTGGTGCACATGCTATGAAAGCATATAAAGGGAAATTGTACTTGGTACAAATGACCTTTATCTGCACATGCGCACACTGTAATTAAGATTTGACTAATTTTGTACACGAACCAAATTCTTAACCCTTTGACTACTGAATCCTCTCATTCCCACAGACTTAACCCTTTCGAGACAATTGACCCTCGAAAGGGTTAACAGGGAGCACTCGGTTTCTGTAGGCAAAGGGTTAACTTGAACCCTTGATCAAACACTATACCTAACCCTAACCCTAAATCTTTGATGAAATAAAGCCTGTCACCAGGCCCCCGTTCCATAAAACTTGTTACCAATAAATAGTTGTTATAAGCTACTGAAATCCTTGAATCTGATTGGCTGAGAGCAAATTTGTCATAGAAATGTGGCAGTTGTTACTGATAACAGGTTTTATGAAACGGGGCCCAAAGCATACGTGTATGACGGAGCACCCATGCACTTACCAATGATCCGGTGTGTTATCTACATGCTTGTCTATGAATTCTTTCTGAACCATCCAATCATCTGACAGGAACTTGGTCCTAAAACAAACAAAATTTATTAATGCTTAAAACAACAGTTAAAAAAAATTATTATGTTTCTAACACAGAAAAAAATAAAAGTTGCATTAAACTGGCAGAATTTGAACAGCGCCATCTTACAGTCATATCTAAATTAAGATTATAACTAGAGATTGGTTGCAGTTTATGGTCAATTTTTAAACTTAAACTGGAAAATAAGCAAATTTTTTTATTTCAATCTATTACTTTTGACTTGCAAATGTAGAAAATTATCTGCAAGAATATTCTAAGCTTCTACAAGGAAGAGTGTTGCATGATGGGCAAAAAAGAGGCACAGACATTTTCCAAATCCTGTTAAAAGATGGTGCTATTTAGGAGGTTCAGTTCAAGGCAACTTTTAAGGGATAGTATGCTTGAATTATCACAAAAACTTGCTTATTGTTTCAAAGCTTAAAATATATGGTGTGTGCAGATTACTAAACAACACAAAACACCACAAGATATGCCCCCTTCCCTTCAAAATATGTTCAGCTCAAAGGGCACCTGAAAACTGTTACAACCTTTTCTTGTTTTGCCTCTCAGTCTTTATTTCTTCTTTGTCTTGTTTTGGGGGTGTTTTTTGCGGTTAACATGCAAAAATTGTGATAACTATGTTCATGCTTGTCAGATATATTTTTTTTTGGGGGGGAGGGGAAATGGTGCCCCCTCCCCTTCACAAAATCCTTAGTTGATTGGTTGTTTTCAGTGGCGCAAATCCATTTTGAAATTTGGGGGGGACATTCGCCTCTAAAATCTCTGACAAGCAAAAAAAAAAAAAAAAAGGTTATTCCAAAAGGTGGGGGGGGGGGGGGGGGGGGGGGGGGACATTCGCCTCCAAAATTCTCTAACAAGCAAAAAAAACAAACAAAGGTTATTCAAAAAGGTGGGGGGGGGGGGGGACATGTCCCCCTGTCCCCCCCTGGATTTGCGCCCATGGTTGTTTTGATGGGTTTTTTTTACCCGACAGCTACGAAAGCATGCATATGCTTGTAAGTAAGCAACCAGAGGACCGATGGCTTTAAGTCCTCTCCAAGAGACTTGGTAATGAGGATTAATGCCTTACCAAAGGGCACTAGTGCATTGACATGGTTTCGAACCCGGTACCTCCCAGTTGCGAGACCACTGCTCTACCACTGAGCCATTGTGCCTCCCCTGGATCCACCCCAACAGATACTTACATGTAATTCCTGACAGAGTCTGCAAGGACAACTACACAGGTCTGGCCTTCCCTCAGAGACTTGGCTGCTTCTAAGGCACTGTGCATTGAGCCACCACTACTACCACCTGGCATACAAAAAACAAATAAGAACTGACAAGGGTGATTGATGAACCTTTAACTTAAAACAAACCTAGGAAGATTACAAATGCAGGTCAGTGTTTGGACTCAAAAAGTTAATTCTCTGTATAGGCCCACTTCAGCAACAGAGAGAGCCAAAAGTTGTTTTTTTTATCACATTACGCAAAAATGTCTAAAATTTACAGATTTCCAATTAAAGGTACACCCTACTACATGTTGTAGGTTGTGTGTATGTTAACCCATTGCCAAGGGGAACCAGGTAACCCCTATATAAACCAAATGGGAATGAGAAGATCCAGTAGTCAAAAGGTTAATAATACGGCAGCTGCAGGGTGGAATTGAAAATCTTGTTTTTATCGTTATCGATGAGGTCTAACCAGCCCCCGGGGGGGGGGGGGGGGAACTTGAATTATATTTTGACGGGGGTGTGCCTCACGAATCCCCGAAAAGGGGGTCTAAGGAACTGACTTCAAGGTGTAAAATATGGGGTCTTGGGAACTATGATCTATTGGGCAGAGTGAAAAACAGGGTCTAGGGAACTACAAAACTAACCTCGCTTTATCGGCGGTACACCTTCGCTAATCGCTATCGCAGGATCTCGGGATGGGCCGCGCCGGGGGCCGCGCCCGCGCCGTGTAGCGCTAGTAGCTAGATAGCTGGAGCAGTTTTCAAGGCTCGCGCGACGAAAGGGCCTAGGGCGCGAGACCAGGTCGAGCGACCACTGCCTCCGCCACGCTCCCGGCCGCATGCGAACGGATATGTTTCTTCATAACGGGGGTCTTCAGAGCGGGGCTGAGCGGCTCCTGAGCGGAACTGAGTATCTAGAGAACGGAAATCGGGGTCTGAAAAAGGGGGTCATCAAAGCGGCACGTCCCCGTACCACAATATACGTGAGTGCCCCCCCCGGGAACCAGCCCTTATTACATCTACATGTACATGTATATCCTAAATATCACAATGAAAATACCTTTAACACAACAAATAAACTATACCATTCTGGAAGAATAGGATGTCAACTTACCACACAGAAGTCCCTCCTCCTTGATAAGTCTCCTTGACATCAGGAAGGATTCTTTGTCTCCGACCTTCAGCCACATATCTACGACTGAGCGGTCAAGTACGGTCGGGACGAAATCGTAACCCGTTCCCTCCACCTCGTAGCTTGTTACGTCAGTCTCGTTTAGTTTCTCTGGTTGGGCTAAGATTGAACCTAAGGGATCAACTCCTACAACCTGTAAGTGAGAGAGAGCATCCACAATCATATTAAAGGAAACCAAAACCCAAGGAGAGAATCAATGTTATTGGAAAGTGAAAATTCAGAGAAGCAGTTTACAAAAAGTTTCATTAAAATTGGTTAAAAAATGAGAGAGTTATGGAAGTTTGAAAAGTCTCGTTTTACTTTCTATGGGGATCCTCAAATTGGCAAAATGCTTCAAAATGGCTGATTTTGTGGACAACTCTCCATTTGTTTTGTACACAGATTTTCAGATTTTCCCCATTATCTTTCAAGGTGCAGTTAATCTCCTTCTGAGCTCAATTTATATAATGGGGAAATGTATTTTACACCACACATGTCGAGTTCAGGAGACAAGGAGCACCCTGAGAGATAATGGGGAAAATCTGAAAATCTGTGTACAAAACAAATGGAGAGTTGTCCACAAAATCAGCCATTTTGAAGCAAGTTTGCCAATTTGAGGATCCCCATAGAAAGTAAAACGAGACTTTTCAAACTTCCATAACTCTCTCATTTTTTAACCAATTTTAATGAAACTTTTTGTAAACTGCTTCTCTGAATTTTCACTTTCCAATAACATTGATTCTCTCCTTGGGTTTTGGTTTCCTTTAAAGATTTCTAAAAAAGTCAATAGTCACTATCACGTACAAGGTATTTCAGTGGTTTGTGGACGTATCACAAGACATCCCTCAAAAGTTTTTGGGACATCATAAAACCAATATACATGTAATACCTGGTGAATTAATTTGCCTCATGAAATGGAAATTGTTTACTTTCCCCAAGGAAAAACACTCTAAGAGGAGACAAAGATATACAAGAGACAAATTTATTTTTTTTTATGACACTACAGTAACTGTGTCACACACATGTGGCAATGCAAGAAAACACTATAAAAATACATCATCTTTTTTTTGTTGCACAAGGAATCTTATATTTCTACCTTTATGTGAGGGTTGAGTTCTTTGAGCTTCCTGCCGATTCCAGTCACAGTACCTCCTGTACCAGCTCCACATACAACCATGTCAACCTTACCTGTAGGCACAAGAACACAAGAACACAAGCAAAGTCAAATTGAAACCAATAACCATTTGATGAGAAGAAAGGGGCAAACAAAAGTGGCTGGAATGTATCATGAATTCTGCTGTACTGTAAAACCCACATGTTTCCATATCCAAGTCACAATGCTAAGCAGACTCTAAACTGACGAATAAGCAACAAAAACTTGGCCAATTTGTTCAGTCTATTATACAAGGGCCTTGCCCATATATTTAAAAATGGTAAAACCAGAATTTACAAAGGGCAACAAGGTGGTCTAATTCAACTAGAAAAGTGGTAATGAATTAACAATAAATTTTGATAACAACTTGCCTGATTCTGCTATTAAAGTTTGTCAAGAATTGGCAGATTATTCAATTTATGTAAATCAAGTTTGTTCATTGCAAGATAGCCATGAAAAAATGTTGCATCACAGAGCAATTTGACAAATCAAAAACTGAATGATGAATGATTATAAAACTAAACCAATAACAACAAGAACAAGTACATGTTGTCTGTTGAGAGCCAGAAGGGCGTTTGATCATATCCACACCAGGGGAGCGTTTCATCAAGCGTTTTGTCAGTGATATTTACCGACAACTGTTATAAGCTACTGAAATCCTTGCATCTGATTGGCTGAGAGCAAAATTGCCAGTAAAAATCACTGACTAAATGCTTGATGAAACGCTCCCCAGGTTAATGCCCGGCCTTTAGCTCTCAACAAAACTCAGATTCAGATTCAGATTCAGATTCTTTTTATTGATCCATATTTAAAAAACATAGAAATATGCCCTCCACTGGCAGTACATGAACAAAGTATTACAATAGAGTTACAATATAATAAATACACACTTATGACATATAAATAGCATCCAAATTAAACATCAAAAAGAAATATAAACATCTGATAAATAAACATGTAATGCAATAAATTATATGATACAGAATTAACAAACTGTGAGCAGAGAGAGGAGGGAAGAGACAATGCGGGGCGGGAGAGGTGGAAAGAGAATATAAACAGAAAGTGGGCATGATGGATGAGGGGAAAAGAAAGAAAGAGAATTCGAGATAGAAAGGGATTTAGACAAAATAAGATTGACTTAAAGTACAAAGCAATACATGCATTAAAAAACAATATATAATAATGATGAATACATCTAAAACATCTAAAACAGACCGGCTTTGTGGTGCGTGGCATACGGGAAAGCAGAGGCAAGAATGGCCGGAGCACAAGGACGGATTATAAAAAAAACAAAAAACAAAAAAACAAAAAACAAAGTATAATGAAAGTATATGAAGTGATCCATACAGTGATCCATCATATGCTCCGGTGACATTAACTCCAGGCTTTGTGTCATCAAAGATATAGGATTCAGGTTAGGGTTGCAGTAGGGTTAGGTTTAGAGTTAGGGTTTAGGTTAGGTACATGTACAGTATTTGTGACCCTCCACCAATAAGTCGCAGTGGGAGTTTTAGAGTAAACAGCTGAAAAAGGTTGTTTGGGATGAAAATTTCTATTCTAAGTGTTTTGCAGGTTAGGTTTAGGGTTAGGGTTTAAGTTAGATACAGTACTTGGTCCAAGGTTTCAGAATTTCAGAATTTGGTTAGAGTAAGATATTGACCGTGCAGCTATTGTCCCCAGAGCAAATGCAGTATAGGCTGTAGGATACATGCTCCGGCCACAATTGCTCAGCAGTCAAGTGTGTACACTAACCAAATTCTTGACCCTTTCGAGACAAGTGACTACATCTTGTGGTTTGGCTCAATAACTTTTGATTCAGAGCTCTAAAAATATACCAGGGGAGCGTTTCATCAAGCGTTTTGTCAGTGATTTTTACCGACAAGTTTGCTCTCAGCCAATCAGATGCAAGGATTTCAGTAGCTTATAACATGTTGTCGGTAAAAATCACTGACAAAACACTTGATGAAATGCTCCCCAGATGCATGAGTAGAGAGAGAAAAAATTTCTGCACACACTTTATCCATTTTTGTTGCATGACAACATTACGTTTGATGCCAGGGATTTTAAAAACAAGAATAAGCTTTAAAATCCTTAAATTGGCAACACATTGAGAGGTTCAAAATCACTGATTTTCATCGAAATCGGCAATTTTTTTCCAACTTTTCAACAAAAATTTTTAACCATGTTTATTGTTCTCAAAGACAATACACCTTATTAGAACCATGCAGTACTAAAAGAACAAGTGAATGAGTAAATTACGCAATGAGTAATAAATGTCCCCACCGGAAGTGCAGATCTGTGGAAATTAACTAGCCTGAACCTTAAAACTTCAGTGAAAAACTTTAGTGAATAAAATAATAATGTTACTGCATGCAAAAGAAGAGAATACCAACAATGCATGTATACAACTGAAATATAAAACATTATGAACCTTCAGCCATTTTGAATAAATTTGCATAAATTTGCATGAATAATGAATTTCAAAATTCTGTGTAGAAGTTTGGAAGCCCCCACCCAGCCCTATCAGATAAAACAATCGGAATCAAAATCCGATGTGAAATAGAGGAGAAGTAGCATTTTTCGTCAATTTTGAATAAATTTGCATAAATTTGCATAATTAATGAATTTCAAAATTCTGTGTAGAAGTTTGGAAGCCCCCACCCAGCCCTATCAGATAAAACAATCGGAATCAAAATCCGATGAGAAATAGAGGAGAAGTAGCATTTTTCGTCAATTTTGAATAAATTTGCATAAATTTGCATAATTAATGAATTTCAAAATTCTGTGTAGAAGTTTGGAAGCCCCCACCCAGCCCTATCAGATAAAACAATCGGAATCAAAATCCGATGCGAAATAGAGGAGAAGTAGCATTTTTCGTCAATTTTGAATAAATTTGCATAAATTTGCATAATTAATGAATTTCAAAATTCTGTGTAGAAGTTTTGAAGCCCCCACCCAGCCCTATCAGATAAAACAATCAGAATCAAAATCGGCCAAGAAATGACGGAGAAGTAGCATTTTCTAACATTTGAGCACACACGGACAGACGGACGGACGGACGGACGGACGGACACACACACACACACACACACACACGCGCACACACGAACGGAGCCCATTTCATAGTCCCCTCGCGAACTTCGTTCGGCGGGGACAAAAATATTATTGTTGCCAATTTGAAGAATGAAATGTTAACAATTTAGCCCTTGAATAATTCCTGACTTTTTCCTGTCCTGAAAGGCTTAACTTCAACCCTGAACCAAACGCTATACCTAGTCCTAACCCTAAACCATAACCTAAAATACAATTGCAGTCCTAACCCTAACCCTATATCTTTGACGAAATAAAGCCTGGGGGGTGTTTCACAAAGAGCTAAGTTTGACTTAAAGTCGCACTTACATTCCTAGTTGCGTGCAGTATATGACACATCACATTGGTGAGATCATGCTCAGGGTGACGCGCGCTATTGGTAACCTACCAATGAGATTACACGCTTAATACCGTATGCGCATTGGTACTTATGCATGACTTAACTTAAAACTTAACTCTTTGTGAAACACCCCCCTGGAACAATTGTCCCAGGAGCATACATGTATGTCTAAGCACCAGTACAATTGCTACTTACCATTGCACTGTTGCCAAATCTCTGTTGCAGTATTGTCATAATGTGCCAAAGGATTCCCTGCATTCCTGTACTGGTCTAGAATCACCGAGTTGGGGATCTCCCGGTTCAGACGCTGCGCCACGCTGATGTGAGATTCTGGGGCATCGAACCTCGCCGACGTGGGGGTCCTGACGATCTCTGCTCCGAGGGCCCGAAGGACATCCACCTTCTCGTTGGACATCTTCTCTGGCATGACGATGATGCAGCGGTAGCCCTTCACAGCAGCGACAAGAGCTAGACCGATTCCTACATTGCCAAATCAAGTGGAAGAGATTTATTGTATGATACATGTAGGTTTAGTATAAATCTTCGCTGCTGTCACAAAACAAGGACAATTCACAGCAGCGACATATCACAGTATGAAATGAGATATATGACATTTTATCAAGATGAAAAAAATAAAAAAATAAAAAATGTCTCTTCTCCCTCCCTCTCTTAAATTTGACATTAGAGTACATGTAGCTCAATTAACACTGTTTTGAAATCATTCACCTGTATTCCCAAATGTTACATATATTTTTTTAAGGCTGTCTATTTCTCTTAATCTCTTTATTCTTGTCTCCTTTTCTCTCTTTCTCTCTCTCTCTCTCACTGCAGCATGTCCATCTCTCCACGTCTCTCTTTAAATTTCTCTTTCATTCTCCCTACATGTATCTTCTCTCTTTCCCCTTCTCTCTTTCCCTTTTTCCACCTCTCTGTTCCCCTTCTCTCTCTCTCTCAGTTTCTCTGTCTCTCCCCCTCTCTCTCCTTCTGTCCATCTCTCTTTCTCCATTTCCCTCTCTTCATCTCTCACCTCTCTCTCCCTCTCTCTCCCCCTCCCTCTCTTTCTCTCAATCTCTGCCAATCTCATACCTGTATTTCCTGATGTTGGTTCAATCAGTGTGTAGCCAGGTTTCAGGGTTCCATCCTTCTCTGCATCTTCTACCATCTTCAACGCAATACGATCTTTCACACTACCACCAGCATTAAAGAACTCAGCCTTTGCAACTGAATAAACCAAACAAGAATACAAAAACCATAATAAATAACACATCTATAGGTAGGATGTACTTGTACATATGATGTAAATATTGTCTATGTGCATAACTGAAAATTTTATACAAAAATTAAATTGAGAAAAAAAAATTATTAAATTTCAGGACCACTGAAATTTAGGGCCAATGGCATCACCACATCTTAAAATGATTCTTCATTGTCAATACATTACAAACGCACATAGAATTCAACATTTTTTCATAAATGAAATACGTATGTATGATGAAGTAATGCACTGCCCAGTAACAAAATAGTAGTTTTAGGGATGCACAGCAGCACCATTTCAGAGTGTCTATCTTGCCTGTGTTGCAGTTTGTATTACATGTACATGTAGTTTATCCCTAGAAGTCAAGTGGGCCTTATAGATAGTGTCAGTTGTTTACAAATCACTAAACTGGCAATGAATAATGATAAAATGATAAAATAATAATATGGGAAACTCCAAGTGATATATTTTTTTAAAGAAATAAAGATTTGAGAGAATTTGAGCATATTTTCATTGTAATTACTGCTGTTTTAGTATGGTTGAGTACAAAAATTTGGACACCATTTCATAGTTTCTATACAACCCCTCCCCTATACTTGAGTGATACAACACATTCTACATAGTTGTGCATAAATATATGTGCATGTATTTGCATTGTATTTGTGAATTATTTTCTTACAGTGACACTAGATTTATTTCTTAAACTTCTCGGTTTGTAAATCACATCTTCTTCTTTTCTCTCTTTTAATATTACATGCATGTAGCTGCCAATCATTATGATTATGTAGGAATGATTCCTATTTTTTGACCTTCACAATAATGTTATCAACCATAGATTCCTCTCTTTTTCTGAAAACCTATTTGTCTGTAAAAAGTATATAAATACCACATATTGCATTCTTCATTTTGCCTCAACATATTCCTACTTTTTGCTGGTTAGCAAGGATGGTATCAGGGGAAGCATGAAAATGGCTGAAACTACACATTCAAATACCCTCAACTTGAAGAAGGTCATATTGACGCTCTTTTGTACGAAATCTGGAGTACCGGTACTGTTACGCAACACCCAGGAGTAAACAACATGCATGCATTCATTCACTCCGTTCATTCACAAAGTTCTATGTTTGCATGCATGACTTGGCACATTTCTAGACCACTGAGGGAGATGTGTAGACATAGTAAACAGTACAGTCATCCAGATTACTGTGAATCTGTAAGGGGATGTCAAACTCACGTGCGCTAGAACACGTAAGCCAACAAAAAGTGCAAGACGCTCCTCGAATCGCAAAACAAATATCAACAAGGGCAACCCTGCACTCTGATGCTCGATTAACATACCTCAATCATGATCAAATCTTGATTAGAGATAAGAGTTATAGTCATAATATTGCACAAGACATTGTTACAATGCAAAATATTTTTACTTTGCCAAATAAGCTGTGTAGAGTCCAATTTCAACCTTAATATTTCTAGATTTTTCTGATGACTTGGTGTTAAAGGGAGCCACTGCTCGATATCCATGTATGTTCAATTTCATTTGCTTGCCCCTACATGCATTGCAAGGCCGTGCATAACAACAATCTTGGAGCGGTAAACAAAATTGCTGTCGGGGGTGGGGTAGTTTGTCAGTTGTTCAGTTAGTCTTTCTTCGGTTGCGTGCTCATTTACCGAAGATGTACAGAGATTCCTGAATATTAGCTGAGCCGGGCCAAGCTCCAAAACACCACGACTGGCGACTTTTCGGTCCCTTTAATGTTTAGATAAGTGGTGAAAAAAAAAATACGGACACTGTATGGGCCTGCCCACATGTATTTATGCTATTGAATTAAGTTGTTTTTTAAATCCGGGAAACAGACTTGTACATGTATGGGTTTGATCAAACCTTTTTTGTTTTCCCAGAGACATGTTTTTATAATGTCTGAATGAATTAAAATCAAATCAAATCAAATAAACATGTATGTACATGTACATGTACATTTTCATTATAGAATCCCACACTATGTTTTTGCCTACAAACTGAACTCTCATTAAAACAGAGGACAAATTCTTTATTTTCTTTTTTTTTTCTCTCGCCTGCCCTCCAATTTTTTGGGTCTCTTTTGATCGAAGTCCAAAAATCTCTGACAAGCAAAAAAAAAAAAAAAAAAAAAAAAGGTCCTGAGCATTTTGGGGTCTCTTTTGAGGTCCAAAATTCTCTGACAAGCTATCATTTTACTCGTTTGGAGGGAGCTCGGTTATAAAGCGGGAGAGCGGGAGGAAGGGCGTCGTGGCAGGAGTCTCCCGCTTTGACGCTGGAAGGACGGCGGGAGAATTAGCGTCATGGCGTGAGACTCCCTCCAAATGCGGGAGGGTTGACAGCCCTGATGTATGCACTGACATATATTTATTGGTCCATTATAAGTGAAATATGGCCTTAATTACATGTATGACATCCCAGGCACTGAATGATTCATTACTCTTGGCTGTACCATTATTTTCTGAAACTCCTCACCAGTGTTGGGTCCAAGACCAGAGGGTCCGAGATCAAGATCGATCTTGAGGTACCCAACACTGTTCCTCACCCTTGGTAAGGGTGTTACATGTTGGCGAGAAGGTTGCATCTACGACACGTACATGTACATGTATTTATGCCAGAGCAGCATAATATTATTGAAATCTCAAGGCTGTGAGGATCATTATTAATGTTCAAATTGGTTCATGGTAGATAGAGTGCAGCATGATGTAAATCTATGCCACAATAGCATAACACTTTACAAGGCTCAATGAGGCCATTATGATTGTTAATGCTCAAATGGTTCATGGCAGGAAGCATTAACCATGCTGTAGAAAGATTTGCTGAACACTGAGATGAATACAGTAGTTAACAGACCATGTCAACAATGCAATATTCTGCTTTATACAACTTCCAAGAATGTTCTGTAATCTGATTGGTTCAAATCAGGTCACATGACAATCAGTGGACTGCACTGTAGCATCCTTTTGCATTGGAGTGCAGAAAAAGTACTACACCAAATGCATTTGGTATGACTGCACTGAGAATGCGAGTGGCAATGACCAGGCGTGTCAAGTTTGCGCGAAATGTACGCGCATGATGCTCGGATAACCAATCAAATTCAGGAATGCCCTGCACGTACTAAGCGCTTACGTCCTAATTTCTGTGCCTGGGCGGCGCGGCGCGGTTGGATTTGTTTCTTCATCTCAACATATTGCATGCGTGCATGCACTGTCAGACTGTATCGCGTATTGCTAGCTCTGTGATTCATTGGTTATTAATTTTTTTTTTTTTTTTTCTGTTGTCGTGTTCCTTTTTTGATATATTTTGGATTCATATACAAATACATTATGGATGAATACAAAGGATTGGGATTTGTGTTAGTGACTCATCAGGAAATGGATGATCTCTTGGACAGTGTTGATAGTAAAAACACGAAAAAGGTTGAACGATATGCCAGACACAAACTTGAAAGATTTTGTAATTTAGTTGGAATGGATAGATCTATTGAGTCCTTGCATCAACTCCCGAAGAGAGAGCTGGATAACCTCCTGAGTTGTTTATTTGGTAGTTTGAGAAAGGATGATGGCACGTTGTATAAAAGCAGTCTCTACAATCTATCAAATTTGGAGTATGGAAGATGTTCAAAGAAATAGACACCTCGTCGGCGAAGGAGTTTCTCAAATTCAACAATATGTACCGGTACAAAGCTGTGCTCAAGCAAGTGAAGAAAGATGGAAAAGGTACAGTGAAACATAAACCTCCTGTAAGCAACAGTGACATGAGGAAAATCTGTGAAAGCAGACTGGTAGACCCTGAGTCACCAATTGGTCTCCAGAACAAGGTATTCTTGGACGTGATGGTCTACTTCGAACAGAGAGGAAGGGAAAGTCTCAGAGCCATGACGCCAGATGATTACTTCTCAGCAGAGACAGCAATGGAAAGAGATATTTCAAGATGAAGGACTCATTGACAAAAAGCGACGAGAAGATGAAAGCAAAGAATTCGGGGGACGAATGAATGAAGAAAAGGATTCTCCAAGATGCCCTGTTGAAAGCCTCTTGAAATATAAAACATTGTTGAATCCCTCATGTCCAGTGTTCTGGCAGAGACCGAAATGTTGCATTCCCAATAATGGACCATGGTATGATGCGGTTCCACTTGGAGTGAATACCCTTAGCAATTTACTGAAGAACTTGGCAGCTGAATCAGGATGTGTTACTCCTTACACAAACCACAGCTTGAGGGCTACGACCATTACGACGCTGAATGATGCCGGGTTCGAAGCACGGGACATGACGGTGACTGGACATACATGTAGTCAGACAACTCTTGAGACATTACAGCAATACATGTACATGTACTAGTTACACCAGAAAAGAGGAAATAAGCAGAGTAATATCACAAGCGATTAATGATGAGCAGCCGTCAACCAGCACTGCCATCTATGATCCAGGTGATGTTGACAGTGACACTCTTGGACCTTCAGTTGTCGCCAATTACGATTATGGAACTGAAACAAATGGAAACAGTGTCAGTAGAAACAGCAGTCCAAGAGGCCGACCAAGGACATGAATCCGTTGGCATATCAGCCTAAGTCAAGAACTCACTGTCAACACTAAGTCTTCTCGGGCCCAAAACTTCTACTTCAATGGGCCCATGACCTTTATAAACAAATCATAGTTTCATCAGGAGAGTGTAAATGTGTAAATATGTTGGAAACCTGTTTTACTATAGCATATTATAGGCCTAACTTTAAACCCAGTGGCGGATCTACATAGGGGGAAAACCGGCCCGTGCCCCCTCTTTTGAAACCCAACTGGCATAAATTAAGTACACAATGAAAAAGAACCCCCCCCCTTTATTGTGTACTTTTCCGGCTTTGTGCCCCCTCTTTTCAAAATCCTGGATCCGCCCCTGTTTAGACCTACATGTACATGTATATAACATTTCAATTTGTTACTGTTGCATCTCGATTGGATTTAGAATTACTGGAATTGAATAGAGTTTTTGGATCACTTAATTTTTAGTCAACGTTCAAAGACTCAAACTGCGTGAGCGTGACAATTCAATTATTTATTCATTGGCTTTTTGGGGGCAGTTGAGTTTAAGCTGGAGGGGGAAGTTGTATAAAGCAAACAATGCATGTTTGCTTACAAGTGTATCTGTGGGCCAAAATAATGCACTCTGTGCTCGACTCGCCACCTGGATATACCGCACTCGGTTCTGTGGACCTCGGTGCGGTATATCCAGGGGCTCTTCTAGCACATTGTGCATTATTTGGCCCTAAATGCATTCGCTACCGTGCATTATCTGTATATCTCTTAACAGAAATTATTCTTGAAAGTTTCACTTACATGCCCACTAAAGCAGTCAAACCCTATTTTATACGCAGATGCAAAATTCATTTCTAAAGGTGAACTAGATCAAAAACTGCAAATTTCTTTGTCTCCCAGGTTAGTAATCATTCAAAAATTATTTTACCATTTCCTCAATATATTGGAATATAATGCACAATGTGTACTTTACCAGCTAGGATCTTAGTACTTACGGTGAGTGTGCACAGTATAGTAACATGTACCTTGTCAAGCTTGCTACATGTATCCAGGTGTGGATTATTGAGAATGGCCATCAAAGCTAAGATTTGCATGTACAATGTACATGTACAGTATATGTACAGTTAACCTTGCATATTAACTCATAGTCACTTAAGTCGAACTTTTCCTACATGTAAGTCCAATCAGGTTTTTTTTTTTTTTACCAAACTATTTAAAACATGTGTTATTTTACATTTCCTACATGTAAGTCAAACTATTTTTTGTGGTCCCGACAGATTCACCTTATGCACAGTTAACATATGAATGTATATACAGAGAGAGAGAGAGAGAGAGAGAGATGAGACAAACAAAGGGGGGGGGGTACATGTAGTCTCTGGTGTCAGGGGGAGGGGTAATCCCTGAGCAACGACTTGTTTCTCTCAGAAAGTAGCTTTAAGAGGGATTTGATAGACAAAAAAATTTAATAGTGAAAGGAGGAGCTCAGAGACAAAATCCTAGTTTCGGGTAGCCTTTTTTTAGCACTGCAAATCTCCCTTAAAGGGATTTAAGAGTGCTCAAAAAAGGTGAAAAAGGGCTGCCTGAAACTATGATTTTGTCTCTGAGCTCCCCTCATACCTTCCTTCACTATTAAAGTGATTGATTAACTTTGTGAAAAATTGTAAAATCAGCTCAAATGCCAGTGAATTGTGTGCAGTCCTCTAACTACATATATAATTAAGGATATTTGAAAGTATGAGAGAAAATGGAACCCGTTTACTATCCTAAAAAAGAGAAAAAAGCTAGCGATCGCTAGCGCAAGTCGCTCCGCTTCTTCGCTGCCCTGCAGTCACAAAAACCAAGCACCAGCGCTTGGCAATTTCAGAGCGGGTTTCCAGCCCGTACGGTATTCTGTGATAGAGCGAGGTATGCCAACCGTAAGAGTTTTTTAGGGTTCGGTAGTACTCTATCCCGACATCAATGTTCAATCGTAAATATCTTGATATATAAACGACCGATCAGCTTATAAAACTCAGGCGATTCCTGTCTGAGCTAAAGGTTTGCAATTATGATTACAGCATTAGCTGGAACAGTGATTTTTTTTTTCAATCCTGGGCAAAGTTAATCAATGCCTTTAACATTTTTTGTCTATTAAACCCCTTGGATATTGCTACTATGAGGATCGATCCTGACTGATCTCAGATGGGACGAATCAGCCTCAAATAGTTTGTGTATGGTTAGGAGGCATAAAGTCGGTCTGAACAAAAAAACACACACAAAACCCCCCCCCAAAAAAACAACTATGAGATATTCAAACATTTAAGATTTAAAGAGCAACAGAGGGAAATAATTTTCACAGCAATTCCACAAACACTGCATTGATGACCCTGCATTTTAAATGGTGTCAATATTCACTCAAACAAAATCAAGCTGTTCTCCCCTCCAGTGCCAAAGTACATCCAAGAATAAACCAGCACCTGTGCTGTCAATAAAAGCTTCCCCCTGAGCTCCTCAATAAACTCTGGATGACTTACTGAGTGAGCCTCCCCGCCCCCCCCCCCCCCCCCCCATCTACAGCTGCACATGTTAATGAGTGTACATACAGGGAAATGTAATTACATTTCCCTGGTACATGTATGAAGCTATAATACTTGGAATACGTCAGCTCTCTTATATACCAAGTTAAAGTATATGTATATGCCCCATATCAGTTCTTTTTATTAAAAATCATATTTCTTATCTTGATGAATAACAATTGGTTCATAATACTATGCTGCTACAAAGACATTTCTCTAAATGTGAAATAATTTGTAGACTGTCTCAAAATACACTGTATGATTTAGATCCCTTTTCATGCTCTGAATTTCCTTGTTTATTTTGGATGTTACATGTACAGTTTATTTCTTGGTCATTTTTACCCAGGATAGCCTAGTCAGAGATTGGCAATTTAAGGAGGCAAAGCTGATTCAAAAAGACTTTTAAAAAAATTCTGGAACTGCTATGGGTATTAAGGACCAAGGCTTACATATTTGGCACTTGAGACCAGTTCCTTTCGTGATGTTGTTAATCCGGATGAGAGGAGTGTTGCCGATCATCTTCAAGATGGTTGGTTGCGCCCTCTCACGGACCTGATTACCCTCACTGTAAACAAATGAACAAATAAATAATAAAAGAAACATAAATTTTAAGTTCTTTCTTGAAAGAGGCCATTTTTTGTGTGTGATTAGACAAATGTTGACATTTCTGAGTCCACATGTAAACAGTGATCAATATCATTGAAATACAATTCATGTATACTCGATCAAAGATTTTCCATGAGTGCATCTACATGTAGGCCTACATGTAGGCCTATATACATGTACACTACAAGCAACCTATTTAGTATGACCCACGCAGGCTACAAGTAATATAACTTCATACAATAATTTTCATACACGTATATACAATATACACAATAATTTTCATATATATATATATATATACACTGTGTATATATATATATATATATATATATAATGTGTGAGAAATTTGTTCTAATACTATAGCATCGGCAACTCTCGTGGGTAAATTTACATAATGTGAGAAGTCAATTGAATTGAATGAGAGAAATAATTTGCGTAGCTAAATTCATTGTTCCTCCTTACTGACTTCCTTTTTGTGGAAATAACTGCAGGGTTTGCAAAAACTGTCTCCGCCGGGAGTCGAACCCGGGTCTTTGGCACTGTACGCCAAACGCCTTAACCACTAGACCACGGAGGCGGGTTGAGTGGTATTCGGCTACACCAGGTACAAACACCGACAGGCAGCCCTTGCAACCCTTCGCAGTTAATTTATTCCTTTTCTTTGAGGGACAGGGGAGTATTGAACAATGAAAAACCGCATGCCTAGCTAGATCCATGGCGGATTCATGTATTAGAATTAATTAATTATTTACAATGTGTGAGAAATTTGTTCTAATACTATAGCATCGGCAACTCTCGTGGGTAAATTTACATAATGTGAGAAGTCAATTGAATTGAATGAGAGAAATAATTTGCGTAGCTAAATTCATTGTTCCTCCTTACTGACTTCCTTTTTGTGGAAATAACTGCAGGGTTTGCAAAAACTGTCTCCGCCGGGAGTCGAACCCGGGTCTTTGGCACTGTACGCCAAACGCCTTAACCACTAGACCACGGAGGCGGGTTGAGTGGTATTCGGCTACACCAGGTACAAACACCGACAGGCAGCCCTTGCAAATTATTAGCTACGTGCCAAAGACCCGGGTTCGACTCCCGGCGGAGACAGTTTTTGCAAACCCTGCAGTTATTTCCACAAAAAGGAAGTCAGTAAGGAGGAACAATGAATTTAGCTACGCAAATTATTTCTCTCATTCAATTCAATTGACTTCTCACATTATATATATATATATATATATATATTTATCTTTATATATAATACGCTAAGGATTTGGGGCCTTTTCTTTTGTTTGAACAGGCGCCTCCCCTGGCTCTTTAGGTCCCCACCTTTTGGTACCCACGGGCGGGGAATAGTCCCCGGATGGTTGGGAGGCACTTTTTAAGTGCTGAAGTGCCGTCCATATTTCATAAATTCATTTTTAAACATTGAATTTCCGGAGGGAGTAATATTTCTGTCGATGGAACAGCTCACTGTGGTAGCACGAAAAAGTACCTTCTGTTATGCCCCCAACCCACACCGATTACCTGTGAAGGGGAGAAACTTCATTGGTGTACTGCCAAAGAACAACGTGACGTATTCTCCAAGGCCCTATCCGCATGAGTATATTGGCTTCAGTGTATACGTACAACACACGTGTTATTTGTTCGCACATGTACATGTACTGCTCCATGTACTATTTGTAGCTTCATGGTTACATAACAGTTTAGTGCGTGTGTATCTCTATGGTTTTACGGTGGGGATGGGGTGGTGGGTGGGGACATGTCTCATTGAAGCCGGTACACGTACATGAAAAACGGATAAAAAGGGTACCTTTTCAACAATAAGTGCATAACCCGGATTAGGGAATAAAAAAACAAAAAATCGGTGGTCGTCGCGATCGATTTGGATCGATTCTGGTGCCCGTTAACTTTTCTGCCTTTTATTTGTGAAAATCGATTCTGGTGCCCGTAAACTTTTCTGCCTTTTACTTGTGAAAATTCGGCTCCTTTGAAAGTTTGATTTATGTAAGCATTCCATTACTTTATAAGTTGAACTTTCAACAGGTTATTTTGTTTGTTAGTTTGCTGGTGTTTTTTTGTGTTTTTTTTTTGGGGGGGGTCTGTTTCTTACACATGTAGTTGAACTTAATTCTTTCTGTGATACAACTGTTTTGTTTGTTTTTTGTTGTTTTTTTGTGGGGGTTGATGTTCGATGAGACAGGGTGAAGCCGGGAGGAACATGTAACTGTTAGATGTAAAAAAAAAAAGGGGGGATTTCGGCCACTTCATATTTTAGGACTCTTTATTTCACTTAGGAATATCGGTTGCCATGGTGTAAAGAAGGAGCCCCCCCCCACCCAAAATTTCCTTCAAAAATATTTCCACTATGATATGAATACGTATAGGATACTAACCCTCGCGCTGGGGGTGACGGGAGGCCGATGGGGTGGGGGAGGGGGTACGGTAGGGAAAGGTCAATCCGTCGGTCCTCCCAAGACTTATAAGGGGGCCATAATCCCCCTAAAAAGAAAATGACAATAAATTCAAATTTTTTTCTAATTTTTTGCATCCTTTACAAGGGATGTACCGCTAATTATGCAAGTTATGTTTTTATGGCCTTAATTTCTCTGAGTATTAAACCACAGAAACATGGCAAGATCAAAATGAGATTGTGTGTCATCCACAGGCCACAGGGCCAACGTACATTTAACATAAATAAATATCATTATTCAGTCATTCATAAACAATCGTCATTTAGTCTTCATCAAGATGAACATGTATTTTCTTCAGAACTCATGCAAGATTTGGATGAATAACACATTACCCGACTTTTTTCTTTATTCACTTGATTACTGTGACAAATATACGGTACTGTGATTTATAATCATAAACACAGCTAGCGCCCGTGGATGTTACATGTATGTCCACGGGCTGCTTCAGCTAGTATATCTGCACATGTATATGTATGTGTATGTAGGCCTCTTCTAATGTGTATGCCAGATGCTAATTTGCAGGCAAAACCCTTCCCCAACAATTACACTATCAACATACATGTATGCCCTACAGTTGCTCAATGTTTAACACATATGTATGTTAATGTTTAATACTGCATTTGTCATGCAATACTGCTATGATCCACATTTACACTATCTCTGCAGAAGAAAAAAAAAGAATGGATTCCAATTTTAAGTCAGAAAATCTTTTTACACAATTTGCTCTTCATTTTTCCTGTAACAGGAAAGCCGTTGTAGGCAACAGTCAAGATAGCCTACATTAGTTAAAAATTAGTTAAATTGTAAAATTAGAGTCTGAGCATACAGACTCCCTGCAGACTTGATGGACGTCCATTATATGGTGTATTCATTTCAATACTTAACCGGTTGTCATGCTTTAGACTGTATGGTGCCCATTAATAATTCAAACATTTATAGTGTCTGAATGAAATCTGTCATTTTCTTGCATTTGCATATTTGAAATTTGGTGAGATACAAGAACCTTTTGCAAGAAAAGGGGTTGATAATTATATGTGAAACTTAACCTAACTCCTTAGTCATCTTATTTAATGAAGGACAGGGTGGGGGGGGGGGGGGGGTGGATTGGCTACACTACAGCCCACAGTCATCTTTTAAACTCTTGCTACTAGACCTAAGGCTCAGAATACCACAGCCCTGGCTTTGTGGACCTACATGATGTACTAAAGAAACATCAAAACACAGTCCTTTAAAATAAAATGGTCTTGACTCTGGAAGGCCCTCGGTCTCTGGAAACTTTATTCAACTTTTAATGTCTCAAGGTCAATTGGGATGTTTCACGGCTGATCAGTTTATAGCAAGTTACTGTAGCACAAACAACTCTACATACCAGATGAACCACAGTTTTCTATTTCGGTGAATGAAGAATGAACCCTGTTTTACTACCAAACATAATTATTATGATATCTCATTCAGTGAGTGTAAACAGAACTCGGTTTACTTAGAGTGGGCAGGGCTCTTTAAACACACATTTCATTTTGCTGCGGAATACACTACAATCACTCCTCATATTTGCAATTTGATTCCTAGTGCAAATATCTGTGAACTACAGTATGATGAAGCTATATCGACAGCCTGTCACAGAGCTCTAAAACTGTACATGACAGAGTGACATGCAAGTTTTGATTAGTTTATACATGTACATACATGTAAATGTCTTGTGAGGTTGTTTTCTTTTTTAATGATTAAAGAAAGAAAAAATAAACGAGTATACTGATTACAGGTAAAATTACATAACAGAAGTCAATATTCAGCATCATTTTATAAGTTACACTATAATGATCAAGTCGTTTTGATAAAAAAATTAATCCACTGGAACTGCACAGTAATTTTACAAATTGAGTTTATTATACTGGGCCTGGATTTTCACTGTTCACTTTTGCCTGTTAATCAAATAAAAATGCATCTACTTTATCAAATCAATACATGTACATGTACATGTATTTAGAAAACCTTGCAACCAACTGATTATCCTGTACTTAATGGAAATCTTAATTAGGAGAGATCTAGAGGGATATACATACATGTAAGGCGTAGTAGAAATAAACAGGCAGATGGACAGAGAGAGAGAGATAGAGAGAGAGAGAGAGAGAGAGAGAGAAAGAGAAAGAGAGAGAGAGAGACAGACAGACAGTGAGGGAGAGAGAGAGAGAGACTGAGAGAGAGAGAGAGAGAGAGAGAGAGAGATGAATTGTAGATACAAAACCAATACATGCATTTGAGAAGCACCTCAATAACTGGAAAAATACAGGAAAAAACTTGATCATGATTAATTCCATGATTCACACGTGAAGTACATACATGTGCATGTACATGTTATCTCACAAATCTGTTATTAAGACAGACTTAATCCAGACGTCATAAGGAATGGCTTCAGATTAAAAAGGATATTGACGGCTAATACAAACAAGGTTTGTTTACAGCACTTGTCAAGTGTTAAACATCCTCTAATAAGATTAAGTACCGTACATCAGTTTGCCCATACTGTAAATCAGTTTGCCCATATGTTCGTCTCAAAAAAGATTAATTTGACAATGATAGGCTATTTCACTGACTTCTAATAATTATAACAAGTATTTTCAAGTTTGATTTTTGAACTGAAGCTATTACCTAATTTTAAAAAAATGTAAAAAAAATGAGTTTCTAACTTTCTACATATTTGATGATTTTACAGTGTATACATGTATAAAATGTCTTTGAGTAAATATAGCCTACATACATGTACATGTACATGTGATCTCTATTTATTTATTTTATTCACTTGTAACATTTTTTATTATTAATACATACATGTACATGTTATGTATGTAACATTTTTTTATTATTATATATTTATTGCTCACAATATATTGTGACCTTAGCTAATCCTGAATCATGCACTGAAATAAAGCACACATTTGCAAAGTGTTTAAAAAAAAAAAAAGATGACTAACAGTGGTATACTATTTTGTATTCAACATACATGTACGTAGAGTCAACTGTAGAAATGACTGGGTCAAGTTCTCACAAATATTATTCTTTTCAACCTTTGCTTTGAATGACAGATCTTTTAACTGTCACAATGACTCAAAATTATTATTGCATAATTTAATCCGTAGTTCAGTCGTAGTTTGTCAAGGGCCAATCCCAATAAAATGAATTACTGTACATGTGTTTGGAGTATTTAAATTTGTTATCATAATCTATTAAAGATCCTTCGCTAAAAGAAACATGAAATGTTTCAGAATACAGCCTTTAATAAGTTTTCTTTTTTCAGCAAAATATTGTAGGCATTGAATAAGAACTACTGCATACATGTACATAATAGAATAGAGCATCACCATAAAATAAACCTCGTCACTGTTTCAGCAAACCATCATACATTAAATTCACCAACATCCCTTTGAAACAGCTTGTTATTTTAATACATGTTTGAATGGGATGGCGGTAAACTTGTAATTACAATGGTTTCCCGAAACACTGTCCTGATTCTATTATCTGGGATATCATTTGGTTTTATCCCATAAGCCTGATATGAAAAGCGACCCAGACATGTTGGAGACACATATACTTTCTGCACAAATATAAACCCAGGTATTGCTTGAAATTGGGAGACACATGCACGTGTATCAAAGGCTCTAATCTGGCAACAGATAATGCCTGAAAAATTGTATCCTCACTAATTTTATATCACGTCTGCACGAGCTCTTACCCTTCTCCAAACCAAGATGCAATGTACAGGGAGAGGGAAGGTTTGGGTCCATCCTAATGACTAAAAAAAATCCCTCCATTCTGCATATAAAGACCCTTTTCATTGAATGGTCTGAACACATAGGTTTGATTGTACTAACCTTACATCATGTCTATGAGGGCTCTTGCCTTTCTCCATACCGACATGCCATGTACAGCGAGAAGGAAGGTCTGGAGCTACCCAGTGATTGTCAACTCCTCCATTCTGTGATGTTGTCTCCATAGTTATAAGCCTTTTTCTTCTTCTACACAAATTTCACAAGTGAGCAGCCCGCTAATAATACCTGCAGGAAGAAATACAAAACAAAACGCATGCTTGCAACATTCAAAATGTAGTCTTGCATATTGAATATGGAGCATTATCATGAAATAGGAGGAAACCACTATTCACTCCACAGTCCATACAGTATACACACACGTTATGTGTCCTTACAGGTTAGTTATCCGGACAGGTCACTCTAGGATAGTAGTAGAACAGTGTCACTTTTATTTTTTTAGAAGGAAATAGTGCCTATGTCGAGGTCTACCCAATCATATTAATTTTACACGCATTTCAGGCTTTTTTACACACAAGACATTTCAAGGCTTGTGAATAAAATTATCGAAATAAGAGATTTTTTTCAATACAGTGACTGTCTTTACATGAATATTTTTGGCTTTATATACAGCCTAGAAATAGGGTCCAACTTTCTAAGAAGTTTGTTCGTTTGATTTCGTTGCATGTCGTTTTTATGACTTTTATCAGAATTGTGCAGTTGCACATGTGCGCAGACAAGGCACTGCATATTCCATAGACAAAAGTGCTCTAGCCATTTTCGGTGATTGGCCTCTGAACACCACTTTTAAACTCACCCTCATTCATTAGACATCAATTATTACCACCAAGCCCAACAAGGGCAATTGTAAGGCACCATGCATACACCACATAGCTCAGTTACACTTAGCCATACGGGCTTGATGTTTTATGAAATATGACTTCATAAAACATCAAGCTCGTATGGCTAAGTTATGGTTCAATGCGCCAAACTTTTGGTGTAACTGAGCAACGAGATTATAATATCATTTACGTTTGCCAAAAAGAATGAGTAATTTCCCTTTATTTTTCGTGAAATTATCACTATTTGCAAATCGGGGTGAAATTCACATCAGTCAGCTTCAAAGTTAAGATTTGCATTCATTTATTACATGTGCGTAGCTTTAGGACCCTTTCATTTTGTCGACCGAATTATCAATTAGACATGGGTATCGACATCTACTTGAAAATTAATGTTATTGGTACTCTATTTGTCCGTCGTAATTTTTCTCAGGGATTTAATTTTAAGAGTCTGTAGAACCAAGATATATGATTATGAAAGAAATTGGCATAGCCATAGATCACTGAAAAAGTAAAATTTTTAGCCGCTGGAAACTTATGCGAGGTTATTGGAGCTGGAGAGGTCCCCCCATCATACACTACATAGCTACACAGTCAACGATCAACTCACATCACACAGTTATGGCATGAATGGGGAACCGTTTATATTTTTATAAATTAAATTAATCTTCAGGAATGACGGAGTTAAATGTAGAGGCAGACATATAAGCCAAGAAGAAGAGTCTACGAACCTTTGTAAATCGGAGATTACGATGGAAACCCACAGAAAGCCAGACGTTTTAATATCTTCAACAAATTAACTTATTTACAATGACGCAAATGATGTTCGACAGTATCCGTATAAAGCGCAGCTAAATTTACCATATGCGTCGTCGTACTGTCCTTAACTTACTGTGCGGTGTTATATGGGCCTATAGCCTATACTACTAGTCTTGGCTAGTAAATATCATAATTTTGTTTCTTGTTGCGACTATGCCAATAATGACCGAAAAGATGGGCTTACCCCCCAAAGGGGAGGGGGGGGGGGGCTGCATGAGCGTACATAAGGGGCAATGGGGGCGGTCCCCCAACAAAAAAAAAAAAACAAACAAACAAAACAAAAACAAAAAAAGGAGAAAAATTTTGAGAAAAAGGGGTGTGGGAGGGAAATTTACCTCTAAACCAGGAGGAAAGGTGAACTTCACCAGGAGAAAAGTGGGTCATCGTACTATGAACTGCCTGGTAGTCTATTAATGGGGCACACCGGGGGCGGGCCAACTTCGAAAAAGTCTCACAGTCCTCACTAAATCTTCTCCGAGTACTCTCGCTCTTCAACCTTAAACTTGACAGTTCCTCTACAAAATACACCACTGTTCATTTTTGAAGAGTTTATTATTTGATATGTCTAATATTCAGTTGCACCAGGGAGGTGGTTGCACACTT
Source organism: Heliocidaris tuberculata (assembly GCA_025618425.1). Lineage (NCBI taxonomy): Eukaryota > Metazoa > Echinodermata > Echinoidea > Camarodonta > Echinometridae > Heliocidaris > Heliocidaris tuberculata. The sequence goes on from CM046833.1 coordinate 49,461,124, forward strand.
AAAGGCCAAGTTCACACTAACATCAAGTTGATTTGAATAAATAGAGTAAAATTAAACAAGCATAACAGTGAAAATTTCACTGAAATCGGATGTAAAATAAGAAAGTTACGGCATTTTGAAGTTTTGCATTATTTCATGAAACAGTGATATGCATAACATGGGCGGTATGCAAATGAGTGAACCGATGATGTCACACACTCACTTTTCTTTATGTATTTTATTATATATAATTTCAAATATTTAAATTTTTATGTATGTGATAATAAAGAATCTCTCCCTTTTATCAAAATAAGTTACAATAATGATGATTTTACAGTTCCAGAAGGAGTAAAAAAAAAAAACAATAAAATTGAAATAATGCAAAACTTTAAAATGCCGTAACTTTCTTATTTTTACATCCGATTTCAATAAATTTTTTACTGTTATGCTTGTTTGATTTTACTCTATTTATTCAAATCAACTTGATATTAGTGTGGACTTGGCCTTTAAGGCACACGATCAGTGGCGGCACCAAGGGGGGGGGGGCATGGGGGGGGGGGCATTTGCCCCCCCAGTCAGAAGCTTTGCCCCCCCAGTTGCCCCCCCCCAATAATTTTCGGAGTGAAAAAAAATAAAAGGGTGGAAAATGAAAAAGAAGAAAAAAGGAAAGAAAAAAGTGAAAAAGGAATAGAGAAAAGAAGGGAAAAGAAAGAAAACGGAAACTTGGAAAGCAGTGGCGGCATCAAGGTGGGGGGGGCATGGGGCAAATTTGTTCGCTCAGCTCGTGTAAATATCCTCATATTTGGGTAGTTTTATAGCCGATTAATTTCTGTACATTTCCACTATAATAGTGTCAAAATTTTTGCTCGCTCGCTTCGCTCGCTCGCAATACAGGCCTATAACTCCCACCACATAATCAGGCCGCGAGATGATCAAATGTCCTCATATTGGGGTAGTTTTATAGCCGAATATGTCATTTCTGTACATTTTTACTACGAAAAATGTCAAAATTTTTGCTCGCTCGCTTCGCTCGCTCGCAGTATATAACTAACACCTCTTTATAATCGGGCAGTTCAGCTAGATGCTCAAAATGTCCTCATATCTGGGTAGGTTTATAGCCGAATATTCTGTACATTTTCACTACAAAAAGTGTCAAAATTTTTTTTGTCCGCCCTTGCCCCCCCAACATTTTCTTTTGCTCCCCATTTGCCCCCCCCCCCCACTTTAAAAATCCTGGTGCCGCCACTGCACACGATCTGTTCGGGAGTATATTTTCTAGTAGACAGAAAAATCCGTCTGTTTTGGAGAAGTTTTCATTATACATTTTAAAAACTTTTTGAGTCAGGGATTCTGGGAAGCCCCGAGTAAGACGTAGTCTCAGCGGAGCATATAATAATCCTCGAATAGACTGATTTTTCCATGTGTTGCTGTTCAAGAGTGACACATGAAGAACCAAATACTAGCTGGTTTGGTGTCACCGAAAAGAGTCTCTGAAGATCTGAAGCAAATGATGATGATCGATGTCTCCATGTTATCCTAGCCTATAGTCAGACTGGGACTCAAGTCTTCACGCATAAGTTCTGTGCCATATTTAATTTTTTGTAAGTTGCTCATTGAAATTCGTATGTCTACGGTCAGATTCAAATCCTGATCAACATAGGCCTATTATATGAGTACGCCTATCACGGTCTGTTTATTAAAAATCAGAACAAACCTTACACCAATATATATTTATTAGATACAAAGCAGACAAAATAGGAGTTGCCGGCAGCCCTATGCATTCAAAACTGACGGTCAGGAATATTAAAAAATAGTTAAATATTTGGTTGCTCGACTCAGATCCACATTTCATGTTGCTCACGCTTACGAGTTGTAATATGGCCAAACAACGCAACGAGAAGCAAACACAAAAAAAGATATGGCCTGTGTCGCTTGACTGCTACTCCGTAGCCGCTGATTGGTGGATTTATGGGGGTGTGTGCTGGGCCGACACGGGGTAAGCAACAGGATCAATGACCCGGATCAAAAAATGTTTTCTCCGGGTTTGTCTTCAAGTTCAGGCTCATGTTCAAGTGCAAGATACAGTTTATTCACATTTTTTTCAACCTAGGACATTTTAAAAAGAACATACTGTACGGTATGGCAGGATACACGGGCGTATTTGAAGGGGCGGGGACAAAGGGGTGAGCAAGGGCGTAAACAGGTGGGGGACAGGGGGGACATGTCCCCCCCACTTTTAAAAGTGGGGGGGGGGGCATCATATCATTTGTCCCCCCCCCCCACTTTTTGGGTTCAAACCCATTACTAAAAACCTGAAAAGCACTTCCATCTTGTTCTTTTGCATGCCTTGAGTTTGAGAAATACTTTGAGAAATAGTTTCATAAATGTTCAACCGCCCTTGCTGACATTTGTTGCCTTGTTGAAATCATCCCAATCCTCCACTGCATTATAAGCTTTTAAAACATGATACAATTGGCTTGATTTCTGCTACACAGTGCATTAAAAGGCCTATTTTCAATGGCAAAACTTCAAAAAGTCCCTACCGTGGGAGGGAGGGCATCCCCCTTCCACACCTCCCTCGCTCAGTGTCCCAGTGGCGGATCCAGGGGGGGGGGGGGGGGCCGGGGGCCCGGGCCCCCTCCACTGGGACCAAAAAGGGGCCCCAAAAATGCTAAGGACCTTTTTTCTTTTCTTTTTTTTTTTTTTTGAGTGAAAAAGGTGCCCCAAAATGCTGAGGACCCTTTTTTTTTTTGCTTGTCAAAATGTTTTGTAAAGATTGAGCCCCCTCCCTCAAGAAATCCTGGATCCGCCACTGCAGTGTTCCCCCACTTTTCAGAAGCTGTTGACGCCCTTGGGGATGGGGCAACTTGTCCGCCCTGAAATATTTGATTATTTTCAACCATGAAAACAAAAAAGATTACACTGATTTTACAGTCACTATGAAAGATTATTTCAAGTTAAATCTTAACCAAATTGTTCCTAAAACGTCATGAATATTTTTTTTATTTTTAGAAATTTTCTTGCTCGGTTGCAATGCTCGCAAAACCTCGCAAAACAGTGTTAAGCGTAGGTTTTGAAGTCAACCTTCAAAATGAAGATAATGTGATGTCAGGATGTCACTAATGAAATCAATTCTGAATTATCTTCAAATATACAAATAAATAACTTATGATGACTTTAAAAATTAACCTGTCAAAAAACTTTCAATTAAAGCGAAATGAGGCCAAAAATTTTGTTTTGCAAAGAAATATTACTGAGTAATTAATTGTGCAGTTTTTAATGGCACTAATAGAAATAGAAATAAAAAAGTAGATCAAAATTGCGAACAGATGGAATAAAAAAAACATAGGCCATGGGCCTAAGTCACCCTCCTACGCAAATTGGGAGCCGAAAAAAGAAAGATTTTTTTTTGCTGAATCACTAACGGCTCGAATGTTCCCCCCCCCCCCCCGAAGCCAAGGTCCAGATACGCCACTGACAGGATACATGAAAAGAACAAGTTCATACGCATTACAGTGATGAATTGAGAAATATAATTATCAGAATATTGCAATATCAGTCATGGTAACACAACAATCTTGAGCATAAATTTATGAATCAACAAAATATTTATACGTTTGAAGACAGATATTATACTACCTGAATCTATATAGAGTTCTTAATGATTGATAGAGGTATTTCTCCCTTCAGAACTCTTCTTATATACGCAAAATCTTTCCAGGCAAATGGATAAGATGAAAATCCTTTAAAAAAGTAAAGAACTAACAGAAGGGCATTTTATGTTGTCGAGCCGCTTTGGCTTCGTTTGTAGGTTATCTTCAGGGGGAAAACTTACCTAAGAGAGGATCACTGGCCTACATATAAAATTTGTAAGAAAGTTTTGGTCGAGAATAACTGTAGGCCTAAATTAAAAAAAATTGGATGAAAAATATGCATGCACTTTTATCTCAGGAGGGGCACTTTAACCATCGCGAAATGGGCATTAGTTAATTTGGAAGGGCACTCTTACGCAGCAGGGGAATTTCATTAAAAAAAAAACAACAACAACAAACAAAAGGAAAGAGAGAGAGAGAGAGAGAGAGAGAGAGAGAGAGAAAGCTCTGTGCCAGTTATTTCTTTCGGCACTGACAAAAGAGATCTGATAATACTGCAAAGGACTCACGAAGCCCACACATTTCAACACAGCAGAGTGCAATTCAGGGTTTATGCACATGTTTATGATCAATGTAGATAAAAAAAAAGACAACATAGAGAGTAAACAACGTACGCATGAAGGCCTTGTGAAGAAATGGTGAGCCATTTTTTCTTCAGTAAAATTAATGATCTTTTCGATGACAAGTCAAATGTGAGAGCCAGTTGCTTTAATTTGAATATCAAGACAAAAATATAAGCAAAGTAAGCTAAAGTAAGCACTTTTTTTTTAACACATCGACTGCATATTTTTCAAAGTAGGGGTCTATGAAATAAAATTGTAAGCCTTGCTTTCTTAACGCATTGCCTTATACGGGAACCGAGTGGTTCCTGTATTAAGCATGTGGGAATGGGATAACCCAGTAGTCAAGAGGTTAATGGACCCCTCCACTTACAATGTTTAGATCACCATACCAATTGCTTTATTACTGTAAAGTGTAAACCATGCCCATGCAAGTCTATTGAATTATGATCTGTTTTATTTTATCTAAGTATACAATTGTTATGTTTTTGCTCTTAATTTTGATATGTACATGGTAAAAAGAAAAAAATGTAAAAGACAATGTGGAAATGAACTTTTTGAAACTATTGAGGCTCCAATATTGTGTTCCGGAAAGATCAGATGGCGGATCCAGGATTCTCCTGGGGGTGATGGGGGTGGGGTGGGGGGGGGGGGTGGATACACGGTACTGATAAACATGGAGATCGGGAGGGACCAGGCAGAATTCTCCATGACAGCCCCGCAGGAAAAAAACAACAAAAAAAAAAAAAAACATGATGGTGTTACGCCACCATGGCCACCTATATCGTATGTCAGGTATGTCACTGACCCCCGCCGAGTGTGTGTGTGTGTGTGTGTGTGTGATCCCGGATGTGCTTTATACTTTCATTGAAATAATGTGCTTTACTTATTATATACTTTCATTGAAATGCTGATTTATGATAGGCATTATGAAATTTTATGTATTGAGTGGAATCAAAATAAAGATCATTGAAAAAACAAACAAACAAACAAACAACAATGTCAGTATGGGGGCCGAAATGTCTGATAAACGCGAACAATATTTTCCCAGTATCATTTTATTTCACGGAATATGATTGCAGCTTTTGGGACAGAACAAATCACACAAAAACAGTTGTCAGTCTATAATGTGTAGACTTTTGTCACGAATGGGTATATAGCAGCCATAAGCCTATTATCATAATAATTAAGAATGGGCACATCATATAAGGGGCAATTTTACCTTAAAAAGGGCACTTATATTACCGCGGAAGGGGCATTTGTTCAAATGGAAGGGACAGCTGTCATAGGAGGTACACTTTTCTTTATTTTGGAAAAGAATAATTATGTGCGTGTGTGTGTGGGGCCGGGGGGGGGGGGAGGTCAGCCGGAACCAAATAAGCACGAATGTGCCAAATTAGCACTTTATCTCAAATTCATTTCAAATTTAAACACTTCAAAGAGTACTTAAAAGGCACTTAAAAATAAAATATAGTAGAAAATACCAATTACCAAACAAACAAAAGATATTAATTTTTTGAATTTATACATTGTTGCTTTTACTCTGTTAATTTTTGAGAAATAACAATAAAAACAGAAAGAAAAAAAAACCAGATATTTAATTTGCAGAATATATCACATATTATTAGAGAACAATTACGATCGGTCTGCGATCCGATTTGTGAAATAAATCGCTATGGCATTAAATATTGGCATTTTAGCAAATGAAATCTACCCTATTCAGGTTCTGAAAAGTAATATGGATACTAAACATAGGGTTTGGGTGAGCTGTCAGCTTTCTACAGAGAATAAAGTTAAAATTAGTTTCAAATCGCAGGCAGTCGTACGATTTTTGTGACGTCACTACGACTCGGAGCCGATTTGGCCATTCCACTGACTAGAAAACTCGGCAAAGGCCATATTATCGATTTTACTATATCTGTATGGCAATTCAGACCCTCAATCAAAAATATTTTTCGTTTTTAAATGATTTGTCAAATGATATTACATTTTCTTCTGAAATCGGATCGTAGACCGATATCGGTGTGCGGTGGCAATATATGCGGAGAACATGAGATCGAGAGGGCGCATGTCATTTTCTGACAATACTCTTCGAGCGGCACTACGTACGAGTGAGTGAGTTAGTCTTGTGAGTTTTGCATTTTAAAGCTAACATTTAGCAGTAACACATTGTATTATTACTTTGATTTGACTTTTTGTGAATGAGTGAAATATTACAGGATTCTAGGAATGTGAATTTGTTGATATACATGTTTCCAGTCAAGCCGTATAGCTGACAAGGAATCGTCCTGTGTAGGCCCAGCGGCGCGGCCGAGCTGGGCAAGCCGGCCGCACCCGGTCGCCTTTTACTAGATCTGGGCTCCGCTCGAGCAGAGGTGGGAAGAAGAAGAAGAAGAAGAAGAAGAAGAAGAAGAAGAAGAAGAAGAAGAAGAAGAAGAAGAAGAAGAAGAAGAAGAAGAAGAAGAAGAAGAAGAAGAAGAAGAAGAAGAAGAAGAAGAAGAAGAAGAAGAAGAAGAAGAAGAAGAAGAAGAAGAAGAAGAAGAAGAAGAAGAAGAAGAAGAAGAAGAAGAAGAAGAAGAAGAAGAAGAAGAAGAAGAAGAAGAAGAAGAAGAAGAAGAAGAAGAAGAAGAAGAAGAAGAAGAAGAAGAAGAAGAAGGAGGAGGAGGAGAAGAAGGAAGAGGAGGAGAAGAAGGAGAAGAAGGAGAAGAAGGAGAAGAAGGAGAAGAAGGAAGAAGAAGGAGAAGAAGAAGAAGAAGAAGAAGAAGCGCCGATGGCGCGCGCGTTGTCGGCGATATAACCATAATCGAAACTATACGATTTGGTGCAGTGGTGGAGATGTCTGATGCAATTTCCATGAATGCTAAATGTTGAGGTCTCAAGTGGCTTAGTGCCATCTACGTTGACTTTTTGTTTAGCATTCATGGAAATTGCGTCAGACATCTCCACCACTGCACCACATCGTATAGTTTCGATTATGGTTGTATCGCCGACAGCGCGCGCCATCGCACACAGCTGCCATCTTGAATCTGCATTACAAGAGGATCCATGGATACACAAACACTGGTGAGTTCTCGGAAAATTTTCATGCTTATTTTGTTTCTTTGGGCGGCTGAATTTTAGTAAGAAATTTACAAAGATTTGCCAAAAGTTTCCCTAGGAGGAGACGCTATGGTGAAGAACCTGTCGAAGGCGAGAGTTAACGGGAAAGGGATTTTCCAGTGCATTTTTCATAACCTGCCAAACTGGCTCAATTAGAATGGCGGATTAAAAAACCTGGCTTCCTGTAGTGTAAATGGCGTATAGCCTTTTTTTCTTTTTTTACACTCAGGAAGCCATCCTGGCTAGACGTGGGTGCTGTATTCAAGACTGTGTGTGTGACAATACGCCCGACGCGCGTCTCTTGATGGAATAAACCGTATTGTCACACAATTTTTAATACAGCATGCGTGTCTGGAATATAAGAGTAGAGACAGTCAGATACAGGAGAAGAATAGGAAAAAAAGGAGGTTGTGAGTCAGATGAAGAAGAAAATGTTTAATCAAAATTTAATGATAGACTAAAATACAAGAGAAGAAACAAGACCGCTGGCATGTGCATTATCACAGTGCATGCATATGCCCTCTCATTACTGATTACTAGATAGTAGATCTATAGACTATATAGCTAAATGTGGCCCTAACAGCTTAGTTTAATTTGTAAATTTTGACATTTTTGTAATTGTATTTTTTGTTTGTTTAATAAAGGGTCTTCAGTCTTCTTGTGAGCTGCATGGTAGTGGAATCAACTTTAGTCTTTAGATGAAGAAACGAGAGAGATCACCGGACCAAAGGCTTGGTTCTGATCTAGCCAAGCAGTTCATTGTGAGTGGCGGGAGTCACATCTCTGACCAAGCTGCTGAATCATGTGGTGTGCAAAATGGGTGTAATTATTTAAGAAAAAGGATCACAAGTCAAGATGATGAACAAGAAACACTGTGGTGAGCAATTGAAAATTTTACATTTTTAGAAATACATTTTCTATATAAAAAATAAAATGTTCAAGCCTTGCTTTTCAGGTGGAATTACAAACTATGTATTTGATCATAGACACTTTGTATAGTGTATAACCGTAAGCCTGATATTCTAAATAGTAGTTTTAATGAAGTATCTACATGTAGGTATGTAAAGGGCCATGAATACCACAAACATTATCTTTCTTTTTCACCTGTCTTACATTCAGTTGAATTATTGAATAGTTGTTCAATTGTAAATTATTTTTTTCATCATTATGGATTGCCATCAGGCAGCATCTTTCCTGTTTGCAATGTAATAAAATGATTTGAAATTTCTTTCCACATAAGGCCAAGTGAAATTGATTCCCAGTTTCTCGTCTGGATTTTTCAAAAATGAGGAGAAATTATAATTTTAGGGCTATGCAGCAAAATTTTGGTGTTTTTTAATTTTTAAAAAATTTTGTACAAAAATATCAAATAACAAAAAAAGGCGGTGGGCGGGGATGAGAAAGTAGGAAAATTTTTTAATTGGCCTTATACCTTGCTTTTTGAAAAGCTTGCGCCTGTTTTATATAAAAATGGTTAGTAACAAGTTAAAGCAAGTGATAAGTTACTGAAATCGTATTTGAGCAAATGTGTTGAAGCTTTTTGAAATGGGGCTGTGGAGTTTATAAATGTTAACTTATAACTTTTGTTATTCTTGTCTGTATAATTTACATGTTATGATTTTTCTTGTCCAAGGGGGTGTTGCATCAACTAAAATTACTTTCATTTAAATTAATTTTCCAGCACTTGTCAAAGATTTAAAGCTGAATGAAACACTCTTGTTCCTGTGTATTCCTGTTTTTTTTTTTTTCTTCATGTATACAATTACATACTTCATTCCAAATTCTTCTTTCAGTACTCGCTGTGAATGTCATGTGCCTGGCTGCAACCAATCCTTTGCCAACCTGAGTGATTTTGAGAATCATTACATGGTGTGTCATCGCTTTGTGTGTCGATACTGCCAACGCTTCTATTCCACCAATCATCTTCTGGAGATCCACCTCTCTGAGAACCACGATAGCTTTTTCTCACTGCTCTCACGGCAGCAACCTATGGTATGACGATAAACTTCCTTGTTTGCTTTTTAATCCTATTGAAATTAATTCTTATGAAATACCCAAAAGGTCCGTATTCTACTATTAAAATTTAAACCCAATGCTGGGTTTAAGTTCGATCTAAAGTTGAGTTTATCAAAGGAGGTTAGACCGAAGTCTAAGTTTTCCCTTTGTTCAACACGCCCTAACCTGGCATCTGTTTAACCCTTTCAGGACAGGAATTATTTAAGGGCTAAATTGATCACATTTTGTTCTTCAAATTGGCAACAGTAATATTTTTCTTTTAGTGCTACATAGTTGTAATAAGGTGTAATGTGTTCAAAAACAATATATATGGTTAGGAGTTTTGTCGAAAAGTTGAAATAATTGCCAATTTTGATGAAAAACAATGATTTTGAACCTCTCAGTGTGTTGCCAATTTAAGGGTGTCAAAGCTTATTCTCGTTTTTAAAATTCCTGCCATCAAATGCAATATGGTCATGCAATAAAAATGAACATAGTGTGTGCACACAGAAATTTTTGCTCTTTCTACTCGTGCATCTGGTATTTTTTAGAGCTCTGAATCAAAAGTTATTGAGTCAAACCACAAAATGTGGTCAATTATCTTGAAAGGGTTAAACTAAATTAGTAGAAATACGAATCAAAATTATTTGGTCACCCTGTCCCAATCAGTCCATTTTTATAGTGAAACCAGTCTTATCTTTTTGGCCTGTACATGTACCCCAAGTTAGTCAAAAATACCAAACACCGCAATGTCAGGCTCACCTCTCTGTAAAGACCACCTGCCTTCAGTGTGACCTTTATTGTCACCCTGAGAGAAGAAAATAAGTGTTCAAGGATCTGTCTAGAAAGGCCACCTGGCTATAGGGGCCACTTTTTCTGCTTTGCTTTGATGGATTTACAAGGCGGGTTTGATAGTAATGTACAATATCATATTGCTATTATCATTCTTTGTCCTGTGTTGGAGACTAAGTCTTCAGTACCTTGATTTCACCATGCAGTATTGCTGTTTTGAAGAAAGCTGTGAGGGTCAGTTCATGGATGCACAGAGCAGGCAAGATCACATGACCAATTGCCATGGCTACCCACCAAACTTCCACTTTGACAGAAGGTACATGTAAACCTAAGTAACAGTTACTTCAACAAAATGAGTAATACCTTCACTTATCTCCTTTTATTTTCGGGGAAAGTATGAGTAAATTTGATCTGTAACATGGATTTTCACTAAAGCCGTTAAAGCCCTGAAGCATATTGTTCTAAACCATCCTTGATCAGGCACAAAAACTCAAGTAAACTTGGCTGAAATATACACAGAAAGACTACATCGTAGATCCTATAAATAGTATTATTCCTCATGAGATTGTTTTATAAGAAAATGAGCAGAAACTTATGTAATGTAATGATTATATAGCGTCAATCATTGTTAGCCTGAACTCTTTTGATCACTGACTGTGAATTGTAAATTCATTTTAAAAATGTTGAGTTGTCTTTGACCGTTTTGATACAAAAGGAGATGTTTCTAAAATATGAAAACTTACATTACAAGATTCATGTACATGTCTTAACCCTACAAATACCGGGTTATTTTGGTGCTCTCTCAGCTTGGGGGGGGGGGGGGGGAATGCATTCCACAAAAAATTCTGCCACAATTGTAATATTGCTATAGACATTGGAAGCATATGTTTACCTATCATTCATTATTTTTTTTTGTTCATCTGACATATATGTAGGCAGCATTCAAGAGTGGTAGATACTACTGGAGGCCTGGAAGAAAGCAGAGAAGTAGATGTTTTGGTTCAAAGGAAGAACACTTACATGGCTAATAATTTTCCATCTTCATCTAAGTGAGTATACGACGTTATGACATGAATAATTTGGAGCATTTTCTCTAATTGCATTGAAATGATATAGGAAATTGATTTTCATATATTCACTGCTATATGTTATTTTATTTCAGGCAGATCTATGATATTTCATTGTGAATTACATAGTAAGTAATTTGCTCTGAACATGAGAATTATCATTTCTCATTAGCTATTTGAAAGATGGATTGATATCAGCCGTTCAAATACAAGTGTATTGTAATGTGCAATCATTAACAAGATAATTTTGAATCCATTGTAGATTGAAAAGAAGTACTATCTCTCAATGTATAATGAAAGAAATAAGACAGACTCTTGCATGTACTACAGTAAAAATAATAAACCAAACTGATTACTGTTTTACTTGCAGGGTGCCAGAGGCCATAAGTTTTGGTATAGGAGGTTCAGAACTTTTTCAGAGTCTAGGAACTTGAGTTCTTTTCACCTTTGAACCTGCGGTGAGTTTAAAGTTAAAGTAGAAGTCAAAGGGCAATCTAACCTTGATGGCAAGTTGGTTTAAATGGAAGCAGAACTATTACATGTGTAGAGAAGTACATGTAGATCATAGAAAGTTTGAGCACTATTGGAAGAACAGAGTTTTAAATGTATGAAAGTTTTTATCACTAAATTGATTGAAATCGAAAATTGGCAAAAATATTATGTGATTGTGATGTAATATTGAACAATTCTCCATGTATTTTATACATGAAATATGATTTTCAAAGGAGTTTTCTGGATAAATTATCTGTAGGGGGTGTGTCCAAGATATATATTAAAGGAGAGTAAAGCAATTTGTGTTATGTCCAATGATAATCTTTTCCTGAATGAAAAGTTGAAAAAAAGAGATATTTTGGGTTTTTTGAAATAGAAACAATATAACAAACAAAACAAAACAAATAAAAATAACAACAAACAAACAAAACAGATTGAGAAGTTGTCAAGCATTTCATCACCTAGATAATTTTCTTTTTCTCAATAGCTCTGATTTAGAATTACAAAATTATGAAACAATTTTGGTGGAAATATGTGATGAAAAAATATTCAAGAACATTAAATGAAATGGAAATGAAACATGAATGCTTTGCTCTCTCATAAAATCTTGATACCTCCCCTAACTTATAGTGTCAATGAAACATGCTGCAAGGACAATTTTGTCTCAAGCAACATCTGTTTTTTTTAATTGGTACTAATATTTACAGGATGAGAGCTGAAAGGGCTCAGTTGGTCAAAATACAATACGTGAGGGACTGATTGAAGCAGTGGACTAGATGACTTCAGGTGAAAGAGGATCTTCTCGCCTAGGCCGGAGCCAGTTATCCAGTTTTGCACAGAGTTAGAGCCAACTACAGAGCGTATAGACCAGGGGCGGATTCAGGATTTCGTATAAGGGGGGGCACACAAATGCAGGATTGTCAACTTTGGGAAACTGCTTGGAGGAAGACCCATATTTTTTTGGTCTCTCGCCAGCCCTCCAAAAGTCGCTCAGTGGGGGGGGGTCTGGGGTCCAGTTCCCCTCCATAATTCTATGACAAGCAAAAAAAAAAAAAAAAAAAAAAGGTTTTCTGCCCGAAAAGGGGGGGGGGGGCACAATCGCAAATAGGGGGGGCACATTGCATTGTTTTCCCTCAAAAGGGGGGGGCACGGGCCGGGATTGCCCCCCCCCCCCCCCCCCTGGATCCTCCACTGGTATAGACTCTGGTGATATCAATACGTCAGGGCCTCAAGTGCAGTTGTATGGCACATGATGGGCTATGTATGATGTTGACCATGAGCCCATTGTGGAGTACTCACCAGTGCAGCCTGCAGAGTAGAGCATTCAACTATTAAACAGTAACCATTATAACCTGCCAGAGCTTTCCCGTACTGTGCACCAGTCCATGGGGTCCAAATGCCAGTTCACCTACTTGAGTTTAGTTTTGAGTTTAGTTTGCATTTGAGGAAATTTATCTAACAATGAATTAAAGAAAAGCAACTAATGACAAGTTATTAAAAAATCATAAGTAATATATAGATAAAAATTGTAGATACATAAATATAGTCTTAAGTGAAGTTGGTAAATGGAAACTACAAAATAAAATTACAAAAAAAAAAATTGCCATGGAATTCTCCACCCGTTTCTCTTGTGCAGGTGGTCTAAGGGAATATGTTAAAAAAAAAAAAGGAGAATTGTAGATTATACATCTTCCTGGAATGATGAAATTTTTTCCTAGAAGTACCCAGGTTGACATGCGATGGTCCTTACCAGCCTTCTTTTTAAGTAGCTGAAACAGGCATGGTTCTCTTTGATTAGCTTTAATCTGTCTGCCTGAGACATGCCCAAAAACTTCTGACCATGATCGAGCCTTACATGATGTAAGGCTTGTCCAAGAGTATCTGAATGTAATTAATTGGTAAAAACATTAAGCATGGCTTTTATACAAGAGTTTGGTAAAATATTTTAGAAGGCACATCATATTCAGTTATGATAAGCGATTCAAAATATATTTTGATGCTCTCACTCGTTTCTGATGGCAATTCTCGTTTAGGTACAACATTTATACAATGTTTATACAAACACGAGAAAGAGGGGAACTTCTTTAATTATCATATTGTATGCCAACAATGCTAAAAGCATGGTCTTTATTAAGAGCGATTTGAGTCAAGTTGAGTTCATTATTTGTTTCATTTCTAAAATGTACAAACAGTTGTACCTGACAACATACATGTATATTTAATATATATATATATGAGTTCATTTATTTATTTCATTTCTAAAATGTACAAACAGTTGAACATGACAAACATACATATATATTTAATATTTGCTTTCTTAAAAAACAATTAGGTATGAGTATCAGTTAGCCTGTGTTGAATTATGAGAAAAATGAAAGGAGAGAACTTAAAATAAAGCCTGTATTGGCCTTGTGAGACAAGTCCCTTTTGTGCAACTGTGGTTTGAGGCTATATAAAAATAATAATTGTCCTTAATTTGTACGAATACAGATTTGTTCTGGACGATCACTTTTGTCAAAATGAATCTGGAAAATTTCCCTTTTATTCAAGATTCAGAATCCCTATTTCACTCGTCAATATAAAAAAAAATACATAAAAGCGAATAATTGCATATATTGTTAGTAGTCAAACATATACCATATGAAAAACATAACATGATGTACATGTACACTAAAAGCAAACAATTTTGAAAAAAACAAGGAACATAAATGAGTGGGGATTGAAAGTGAAGATCTTTTAAGATTTTGACTGTTTGACCCCAGATCTTGGCTATTTTCGACCCCTTACATCACTCCTCTGTTATTTATGGTACCCATTAATCAAGGTTTTTCTTCAGCTTGTCCCCAATTTATTTTTTTCCTCTTCATTTCCCTCATAAAGAATCTTTTCTGTTACTAGTTTTAGAAGTTTTTCTACAATACATTTAAATCGATGGATTGCATAAAAATAATGTCGCTCAAAGGGATTTGTATGAGTGATTCAGGGAATTAGGATAACTTTTAACTGCCTTATCTGTTCTCATCTCATTCTCAGCCAGCTCCTTTTTGTATCTTCCTTTCTACACTCAGGGCAGAAGTACCAAGCACTTTCCAATCTCAGACTCGATTTTTCACACCCATCTAAAATCTTGATTAAAAACATTTCATCTCCACCTAGATATATATCTGAATCTGATGAAGCACACAGATTTGATGATGTTTTGGTGATATTGGTGGCAGATAAGTTTTCCTCCAAGTTGTCCCTGGAATTGTTTTCATAAAATATTGTGAAAGGATATATAGATATATATGTGAAGAGAACTTTGGTATGATACGTGATGTAAATATTTATCATTATTCAACAATGATTGTGCTAAAAATACTGTCAAACCTGAAACTGTCGCGACATAAAACTTTGGCGAATTGTTAATGACAGCCAATTTGGCAGCAAGAAACTTCCACGAATTGCAATGATTTTAATGTTGTTTCAGTTGTGATTTGATTAATTCGCGGCATGAAACTTTCGTGAATCTCTACCACTCGCGAAATTAGCGAAAGTTGTATGCTCGCGAAAATGTCTGGTTTTACAGTATGCCCTGGTGACCACCAATCTCTTTCCCATCACCCGACACTCTTACAAATAATCTGTTAGAAATGGGTATCTAAAAGTGACCATATATAAAGTCGTGATTTAGTCAATAAACCACGTGGTTGCTGTACGGCGAGGATTTAGAACAGTGTGAAAACCTTCCATGTAATACTCTTTGGCTTCTCTTTCCTTAGAATAAATAGGCGGGAGACCAGGATTTTTTTTTTTTTTTTACTATGGTTGATGAGTCTGGTACATGTACCACTGTAATTATCAATATGAGGTCTTCCTCTTTGATTGGATTCAAAGATTTATGCATCTGACAGAAAACAAATTCATTGGGCATTAGAGTGTACAAAAAAGAATTCTTTTTAGATGTAATATATTACCTCATATTGCTGTCCACCTAATATTATTTCACTTTTTACTTTATTGAGGGGGGGGGGGGGGGGGGGAGGGAGGACATTATCATTATGTTCTTTAGATGTTGGTACAGTAAGGACTTTGTCTGCTGACCTCAAATTTTTCATTACTCTTATGTTGTCTATTTGGAGCCTGAAGGGTGTTAACTCTGTACAAATGATGGGACTTAACGCCCTTTTGCCTCCAAACAGATGATATATGTATATATTTTTTGCCTACTCCTGACTTAACACCTCAATATGTGCGAAATTTAGTTTCCCATTATGGGCCACAGAAAAATATTTGTTCAACTTCAAGTAATGCCTACACACCAATTTATATTTCCACAATATTATAAGGGCATCGTGTATGCTATACCTGAACAAGTCCGACTTGGTTTCCGTGCGCTGGGTTTTTATGTTATCCTATATTTCCTTCGTACTCCTTAACTGTAAACCCCATAGGCCCAAATTCAAGAAGGAGGTTAAACATAGCCCATGGTCTAAATAATGTTTTAAACCTTCACTGTAGACTAAAATAAGCATAAATAAGTGTATAATAAGCATTTCATTGCTCACCTGTTTGACATGAGGACAGGTGCATACTACATTATGGAGGTTAGAATAAGCCTCTTTTGTGAATTCGGGCCATATGATGCCAGGTAGAGTTTTCTGTGGTTGATTTTTACCAGCGGTATTGATTTATATTATTTAGGTGATTGGTCCGCTTTAACACCCCTTTGGATGTTGTACATGTTTCACCTTGTTGGCTTTTGTTGTTATGAAAAAAAAAGAAATCTGTCCAATGCATTTCAAAATATTATACTGGTCCTATTTTTGCTCATGTGTGTCTGATTATTCTGCTTATGTAATATCTATGCAGCTTGTGAGGCATTAAATGTTTATGGTTACAATAAATGTACATTACCCAGTTGGTGTATTTTGTGATTTACTGTGGCTTCTTCAAGTAACAAAAGAATAACAAAAAACAACAAAAAAGACACAAAAACAAAAACAAAACAAAGACAACACCCCCAGATTCAACCAATTTATATTTCATAAGATGAATAATTCTATTCACATCATGTAAGCTATGTTTGTATTTTTCTTAAACATGAAAGTATACACTGAACTTAATTAACAAAAGGGGTCGTCTCACGTAAAGGACTAGTCAGACCCACCGATAATGATAACAGTAATGAGAGTTTCAATTGAAGGTGCACCCTGCTATGTTGTGTGTACATGTGGGTATGTTCGGGTATGTTAATAGGCAGCTGTAGGATGTACCCTTGATGAAAAATCTCATCATCGTTACTGGTGAATTTCGACCAGCACTTAGTGCTTTAGAAGGGTAAGGTAAGAAAGTGAAAGAATGAGAAAGAGAAAGGTAGAGAGAGAGAAAAAAAAAATGTAGGGAGAGGGGAACGAGAGTAGAAAGGGAGGAAAAACGAAAAAGGGGGAGAGAGGGAATGGAATTGAAGAAATAGAGAGTGAGAGAGATGCGGAGAGAGAGACAGAGCAATGAAGAAAGAGAGAGAGAAGGGGACATGGAGAGAGAGAGAGAGAGAGGAAAGAGAGATAGGGGGGGGGGGGGAGGAGGGACGGGACAGAGGAGGAAAAAATGTATATGATGGGGGAACCGACATTTGCTCCGGCGACAATTGCTCCTGCGACAATTGCTCCTAAAAATACGACAGTTGCTCCGCCACAATTGCTCCTGCGATAATTGCTCCAACGGCAATTGCTCCTGCGATAATTTCTCCGACGACATTTGCTCCTGCGACTATTGCTCCTGCGATATTTGCTCCTGCGACAAGTGCTCCGGCGACATTTGCTCCGATCGAGCGACAATTGCTCCGCGACAACTGCTCTGTCGCTAAAAAATGAATATATGCGACAATTGCTCCTGCGACAATCGCTCCGTCGACTTTAGCTCCGATCGAACGACAATTGCTCCGCGGCAACTGCTCCGTCGATAAAAATGAATATATGCGACAATATCATTGCTCCGCAACAATACTTAATTGCTCATGCGACAATTGCTCCGCCGACATCTGCTCCGTCGATAAATGCTTATATATGCGACAATAGACCGGCTCTGTAATGTATTCAAATTTATTCACATTTCTTCTCTGAGCACCTAGTGACGAACTATTCCATTAAACTGCTTTTTATAAATGAGCCTCAATGCTTGGAATCAAGTTTGCATATATTACTTGTTGCTATGTCCGGCAAGCCTTGGGCAAGCTTTCAGGTTGTCAAGAACAACCTTTGTTAAAAAGGGATGCATAAAATTTAAATACATTACCGAAGCGGTCTGTTGCTTCAACATCAACCTTATAAAGTCCTCATCAAATGCGAACACAACTAATTCAGAACAATAGCTGTTGTTGGTGTTTTGGGATTTGGCAATAAATCTTTTAAAGATTTTTTTTTTCTACCACTTTCCTTTCTAATTTGGCATATACTTAATCATTCATATATATGTTTTGTTATTTTGTTACTCTCCCCCCCCCCCCCCCTCCCCCTCTCTCTCTCTCATTCTTTATCTTGGACATTTTTAACACAACTGAGTGAATGATGGCGAACATTTATTTCTAAATAGCAAACGCCTTGCAAACAAAAACAAACAAATGTTGACTAAACTGTACAGGTTTCTTTTTCTCTCTCTAAGCTGGTCATAATTATGCCTGGAACCAGCTCCCCGGCTCCTGCCGCGCTGAACTGGTGTCGGCTTATTAAGACCAAAACTAAAAAAACAAAACACAGACAAGAATCAGAGCAAACGTCAAGCTTATGACAGGGAAAGCAAATACATACACCATGACAAAGTAAAAGAACAATCAAAATAAAAACCTCCAAAGGCCTATGTACGTTGAGTCCAGTGGCGTATTGGGGGGGGGGGGGGGGGAGGGGACTTGTGGCTGTGTCCTCCCCCTCAAAACTTGCCGTTGGTACTACAATGCCCGTGTCGGTATACATTCGGTTAAGAAAGAAAAGTGCAAGGAAGAAGTCAAGAAAGAAAAAGAAAGAAAGGAAGATAGATAGAGAAATGAAGCAGGTGCGTCGAAGTTCCTGTGATGGGGGGGGGGGGGCAGTTGCTACCCGCCATGAAAATGCTATGGGCGAAAGTTAGCCCACCCCCATTAAATGTGGTTAATAATGGGGTTAAAAAAAAAATAAAACGTTCATTTTTTAAAGCTTGCTCGCTTCGCTAGTATTCACGTCAAAATGCCTGTTTCAAATAATTGATGTTCTTAATCTCACTCACTTTCATGTTCAATGCCCATTTCCCGAGTGATAATTTCGGGCTGCTCGCTTCGCTCGCTCGTACTCATATAGGGGCCAGGTTCTTAATTAGTTTTATCCGTGGGCCAAAAATATTTCTGAAATTACATCGCGGGCTACAAAGTATTGCTGTCCTTTACTGTTTTGCATTTATAGCGTAGCTAGGGTGGACTTCTCCAGGTTGATCAACCATCCAGTTTTTAATTTTTGTGAGTGAGCGTAGAGTTTGCATTTAACCTTGTAGCCTATGAACAACTGTTTTATAGTTTGTTTTGAAAGTTCAGTTGTGTCTCCTTGCTTGTTTTCATTTTTATCTTAAAATAAAACGTAACTTTATGTGACATCTGTGTGAATATGCTTGCCTTACGGTCATTTTTAAAGCGAAAATCATTACAGGGTACAAAGAAACATAGGCTACGACCCAGGGGGCTGTGGGAGACTTTCAAATTAATGATTTAGGGCAAGAAAATGTGATATTTTGGTAAAAAGTGTGATAATTAGACCATAAAGACGTTTTAAAAAATAATCGCTTGTAGAGTAAGAAGAAGGGAGATAGCGTGTACAAATATACCCCACTTTTTAAGGAAGAAATAATAATGTAAAAGAGAGGAAAAAAGAAAGGAACGAGAGGAATGAAAATGAAGGGAAAACCTGAAAGTGGCTGTCAAGACAAACCCACAAGGGTTTTTATACAGCAACCAAATTCCTATTTTTATTGTCAGTCTTTTAATATTTTGATCATTGCATGTAATTTTAATGATTATGTCTGAGCACACTATACTATATTATATTTATTGCATGTTCATGATATAGTTTTATATATGGAATTGAATAAAGCTGAACTGAATAAATTGAATTGAATTGGATTTAAAGCGTCGCTCGCTTCGCTCACTTAATTTCACTATCTTAACCAATTCCGGTTATATAAATATTCTTAAGAAAGGGAATAGGTTTGCATCTTGTCTCTCTGTCCAATATTTATGCCAAATTCTTTAACTCATAAAGTGATAGTTACATCACACCCTGATCATACTCTCTGTGTAAAACGGAAGATGCCGATAAATATACGTTACTAAAATCACGAGAAGGGATCGAAACAATACGCTTAAACCGGTTCTTAGTATTTAAAAAAAAAATCATTTTTTGCCCGCTTATAAAATCTAGAAACAAGACGTTTTCGATCAGCAATCTTTCTTATTCCAGCAGCGGATGCCCGCATATCATAATATTTTTGCAGCGAGGTGTCCGACTATATCTTCTTTCCGCCGGAGCTTGTGTAACCGGAGCAAATGTCGGCGGAGCAATTGTCGAGGAGCAAATGTCGCTTATTCATTTCAATCTACCGAGTTTATTGTCGCGGAGCAATTGTCGCATATTCATTTTTATCGACGGAGCAATAATCGATTTTTGGAGCAAATGTCGGCGGAGCAATTGTCGCAGGAGCAATTGTCGCATATATTCATTTTTATCGACGGAGCAGTTGTCGCGGAGCAATTGTCGCTCGATCGGAGCAAATGTCGCCGGAGCAATTGTCAAAGGAGCAAATGTCGCCGGAGCAATTATCGTAGGAGCAAATATCGCAGGAGCAATAGTCGCAGGAGCAAATATCGTCGGAGCAATTATCGCGGGAGCAAATGTCGTCGGAGCAATTATCGAGGGAGCAATTGTCGCGGAGCAAATGTCGTATTTTTAGGAGCATTTGTCGCAGGAGCAATTGTCGCAGGAGCAAATGTCATACATCCATATGATGACATCAAATGGTAAGTTAGCTATATGCATGCCATGGCACAGCTACAGGCAGTGGCGTACATTATATCCAATTATGTTTGTGATTATATCAGTTGGTAGCAGTGCTGTAGGACTTGAGTCCGGACTCGGACTCGAGACCGGTCTCGAGCGCGAGTCCCTATTTCTCGGGACTCGGACTCGGACTCGGACTCGAGCCACAAGGACTCGGTCTCGGACTCGGACTCGGACTCAACCAGTGGTGACTCGTGTCTCGAACGAAAATCGGGCCGAGACCGGCAATTTTTTCCATTTTCCGCTGTTAATTTTAGCTCAAAAAATTACCCCAGGGCACGTAAAAAAACCCCGCTATTTTCGCGCACCTTGCTATTTTAAACATGAACTTTAAAACATCGATCGCCGTAACGGTACGAGAATGTGCACAAATAGATGATAAGTCGTTTTATGCCCGTATACACTCGTTATACACGTAAGACGCAGGCAAGTGTTGAAATTGATATTAGAGCTCATACTCAGTATTGGTAGCAAAAAGGAATTATTGGAAAGAAACATATTAAATATAGTCTCATGTTGTTCTCCTTGTATCAAAAGATGTCTGTAAGAAATCATTTGGTATATCTATGATTTCTTGTCAATTTTAGTTTAAATTATCTGTAAGGAATGCTTGATCACTGTCATTATGACAGGACCCTTCCACCCCTACGGCTCCCCGCACAGCAATCTTGGGGCTTCGCCAAGAGACAGCGTGTGTGCACTGTGTGTAGCTACTCATTATTGGTTTTACACGTGTGTGTACAGTGTATAGCACATGCTGCCTTTGTTGGGATTTTACGTGCCTGTCCCGGCACATAAATTAGTTTTTGCCTCTTATTTGTTTAATATTAAATTTTAGGAGGCGAAATTTTCACAGTGTCTTAGTATATTGCTAGTGTCTTACTATTTATCAACAAAAATTGAAGAAATCTGACGAACAGTTTTTGAGGGCTTACCAATGTTATGTTTTGTCTCTGTCTTTATGTTGAGTTACCCAACTCGACGACTACAGAAAAGATTTCAGTCCAGGGTGTAAAATTTACTCAAACTTTTAATCTAGCCATGTGTGTGTGTGTGTGTGTGTAATTGGGTTTTTACAGACGTGTATCAATCAGATATGATTATTTACGTCCGGGACCGACCTTTAACGTCACCATCCGAAAGACGTGACTCAGTCTCGAACCTGGGTCCGCTGAATCAGTTTATAACTTCCACTGCTAGCTGGATTACAGGCGCACGCCACAACGCCCATGTCTCTAGGAAAGTTTCATCCACAATAGAGGGCGCATATACATACACATTATGCTATATGCTACACCCTTCCTTCTTTAAGAAGTTTGTACAAATACTGGAACAATCATAAATGCATCTGGAAATATCTGATATTACAACATTATAAAATATCAGTTTTCATGTAAGAATTGCCATTTGCTATCATAACAAATTGACTTCAATATAGATGCGACATTTCTTATAACACTTGTGTCTCTCTGTGCAATGTGTGGTTTGGTTGAGATAATACCTGTGAGGATAAATTTCTTTTTCTTTCTGCCTTTGGAAAACTGTCAACTATGTATTATCTTAAGCTTATTTGATCTACTGCCAAATTCAGTCAGGATATTGTTAGGATTTCTTTATCCACTGTACTCCAGTACCTTTTTTTTTTTTTCTTCTTGTTAACACATATAATTGACTGTCTTTGCAAAACACAAATTAACTTGCTCTTTAAACTTATAAACAGGTGGCTTTCCTGTACACAGTACTTAACTTCTTTAAACAAATTCAATAGACACTCTGCCCCCTTTTTTTTTTCAAACACTATTAAACGCAACTATCATACAACTACATACAAACCCTCCATTTCGAGTTACATTTCTCGATTATACATGATCTAAACACAACTTGTTTATCTAATGATAAACAATATAATCCTGCATGTGAACTGGTGGATTTCGAGCCCTATTACTACGGCGAACTGGTCTTGGCGATTCTTGAGGTGTATTTACTTCATTAGTAGGCGATTTGGTTTCATGCGGAGAGGGCGCTACCTTGTCTGAAGAATTTGCTACACTACCAGAAGAATTCGCTTCGCTACGCTTCGATTCTGTCGTCGATGGTTGCTGTTGTTCGCGAGTAATGCTAGTAGGAGTAAAGAATACATCGGACTGTTCGCTGAACGTGCTACTGGATGTGCGTAAGTGCTTCCTGTTCCGACGAACGATGTTTCCATTCCCTGACTAGATACGATCTGGAATCAACCTGTTTCTCAACACTCGCTTTCTGCCATCGCTTACTCTGGGCGTTCGGATGCGGCTGAACGCGAACAATATCTCCGCGTTTTAACGGTGGCAACTCTTTTGCGCTTTTGTCGTAGTGTTGCTTCTGCTTCTTATGCTTCTGCTCTTTCTTTGCGACAACTCTCTTCTGGATGTGCGGTTTCAGAAGCTTTGACGCGGTTGGTACAAGCGTGCGAGTGCGGCGACCGAACAAGCGTTGGGCTGGCGAGCTATCGAGACCTACTGTAGGTGTGTTACGCCAATTCAGAAGTGCTAACTGAAAGTCCTCTTGAGCTTCAGCTGTTTTGCGTAAGAGACCTAATTTCGCGATCTTGACGGCCGTATCCGGACAACTACCCCCTGGACAATTACCCCCCGGACAACCACCCCCCGGAAAACCACCCCCTGGACGACTACCCCCCTAGGACAACTACCCCCCAGGACAACTACCCCCTAGGACAACTACCCCCCAGGACAACTACCCCCCAGGACAATTACCCCCCAGGACAACTACCCCCCAGGACAATTACCCCCCGGACAACTACCCCCCGAACAACTACCCCCTGGACAGCTACCCCCGGAAAAATTGTCCTGGGGGTAATTGTCCTGGGGGGTAATAGTCCTGGGGGGTAGTTGTCCTGGGGGGTAATTGTCCTGGGGGTAATTGTCCTGGGGGTAGTTGTCCTGGGGGGTAGTTGTCCTGAGGGGTAGATGTCCTAGGGGGGTAGTCGTCCAGGGGGTGGTTTTCCGGGGGGTAGTTGTCCGGGGGGTAGTTGTCTAGGGGGTAGTTGTCCTAGAATCCTTGACGGCACTTTCTGCTTTCCAATTGCTCTTGGGATAATGAGGAGAACTTGTGATGTGCTCAATCTCATACTCCTGCATGAAAGTGGCGAAATCTTGAGAGTTGAAAGGGGGGCCATTATCCGACATAATGGTTTCTGGGATACCGTGACCCGCGAAAATGCTCTTTAGTCGCATGACAACTGCTCTGGTATCCTTCTTGTGTGGCAGAGGAAGTACTTCGAAGTAATCTGAGTAATAGTCAACGACGCAAACATAGTCCTTGCTGTTCAACTCGAATAAGTCTATGCAGACTTTCTGCCACGGACGTTTTGGCATGTCATGATAGATAAGTGGTTCATTTCTTTGCTTCGGAGCAAAGGCTGCACAGACTTCACAGCGTGACCGGTAGTCCGTAATATCGCTTGTCATCCTCGGCCAAAACACACATTCTCTGGCCCTTGCGAGTGTGGCCTGTATTCCTGTGTGTGCGCTATGGAGTCGCTCCTTCACGCGAGGTCTCACCTTGACAGGAATAACACAACGCTGTCCGCTGAAGATTATACCATCATCATACGTCAGTTCATCACGGATGTCGAAATACGGAGATGTCCCAGGTGGCAGACGTGACTTGTCTTCGGGCCACCCTTCGAGGATCAGTCTCTTTACCGCTTGTAGGTTCTCGTCCTGAAGCGTTTCGGTCCTGATGAGTGCTAACGTTTTCTGCGACACTGCTAAGTCCTCAAGCATGTGGATGCTTTCGACTTCTTTCTCTGTCGGAGATTGCTCTGAGTTCGGTAAGTATGCTCGCGACAGGGTGTCCGCAAGGTACATCTCTCTACCCGGCTTGTAGAAGATCTCTACATTGTACTTTTGCATTCGCAATAGTAAGCGTTGCAGTCTCTTTGGCGTAGATGCTAACGGCTTACGCGTTATTGTCACTAGCGGTTTGTGATCTGTCCAAAGGATCACTTTTCTACCGTACACATACTGGTGGTTTCTTTCAAGTCCGAAGACCTGGGCAAGGAGTTCCTTCTCAATCTGAGAATATCTGGTTTCTGCTTCGGTTAACGCTCTACTTGTGTACGTCACTGGTTGGCCATTCTGGGTCAACACGAAACCTAGTCCCTTCTCTGAGGCATCACCTTGACCCTCAACAGGTAAGTGCTGATCAAAGTATCTGAGAACAGGTGCTTCTGTAACGAGTCCTTTGATCGCTACGAATGCTATGGACTGTTCTTCACCCCAGTTCCAGGGAGTGTCCTTGTGGGTCAACCTGCGCAACGGTTCACTGACTTCTGACAGAGATGGCAAGAACTTCGCTAAGTACTGAACCATTCCCACAAATCGCTGAACTCCAGGTACATCTACTGGCTGTGGCATGTCAATGAGAGCTGCGACTTTACTGGGGTCCGGGCGGAGACCCTCTTTGGTCAGGCGGTGTCCAATGAACTGTACCTCGTTACACTTGTACTCAAGCTTGTCGGGATTTAGCTTGATGTTTCGCTCGCGACATCGGCGAAGGAAGCTGGTCATGTTGCGATCATGATCTATGCAGGCATCTGCATATGTATCACCTCGTCCAGTTATGAGAATGTCATCTGCTATGACGAAAACTCCTGGTAGACCTTCAAGGCATTGATCAAGGCGCTTCTGGAAAAGCTCAGGTGATGGCGACAGACCAAAGGGTAAGCGAAGGTAGCGATATCTACCCCAAGGTGTCTGAAAGGTTGTTAGCGTAGATGATTCTGCATCAAGCGTACACTGTAGAAAACCTTCCTTCAAGTCCGCCTTGCTGAAGACTTTCACATTCGCTAAAAGTGGTAGAACATCCTCAATCGTTGGCAACGGATAATGCTCACGCTTCAGTGACTTATTGAGATGCTGGGGATCTATGCATACTGTCAATTTACCACTCTGCTTCCTAGCCACTACCAGGCTAGATACCCAATCACTAGGGCCTTCCACCTTTTCGATCACCTTCAACTCTTCAAGCCTACTTAACTATTCTTTCAAATCTGCTTTGATTGAAAGAGGCACCCTTCTAGGGGGCATTACTACTGGCTTTGCATCAGCTTCCAAGCTCAGATGAACTACTCCTGGCATATTGCCTAACCCTGAGAATACATCTTTGTATGGCGTCAGAATGTCATCATTAGCTACTGCATGAACAACTTCAGTATTATCATACTGTACTGTAATTAACTTCATCTGCTGGGCTGTACTAGCTCCCAACAGAGGTCTTGCAACTGTCCCCTTCACAACAACAAATGGAACTAAGTACCTCTTGTTATTCTTTACACTTCTAAGATGTAACTTGCATTTCCCTGCAACTGGCACTGTTCCCTGACTGTACACACTCAAAACCTGATTTGTACTAGCTAACTTTGTCCCGGATGGAACATCTTGTTCATGGATCACATTGCATGTTGCTCCACAATCAACCTGCATACCAATCTCTTCTTTGTCATTGATCCTAAACATTGCAACTATCTTTCTCTGATAATTTTGTGTCTTACTATCTGCAGATACCTGATGTGCTTCATCTATGCCTACCAGAGAGACACAAACACACTCTTGTTCAGAATCTTTGATCTCTTCAACTACCTCTACTTTGTGAGCCTTGTTCTTATTCTGTCTACACTTCACTGCGAAGTGATTTTCTCTTTTGCACAGCTTACACTTTTGGCCATAAGCTGGGCATTTTGATTTGTCTTTTTCATGCTGTTTTCCACAGAAACCACAATTGATCAATTTTGGAGATGGCTTCTTGCCCTTACCTCCACTATGTTTACCATGCTTCAGTTTATGGGACACTGCATATGCAGATACTGGTTCCTGCATAGCTTTGCTCTGCGTTTTAGACGATTCAAAAGCTCTACAGATATCCAAACAACTAGACAGAGTAAGATTTGGCTCTTGCAAAAGGCGTTTTCTGGCATTATCATCTCTAATACCTAGAACTATTCGATCCCTGATGAGGTCGTCAGTCAGAGTACCAAACTCACAAGTACTAGCAAGGGACCTTAACCTCACATAGTAATTCTCTACTGTCTCATCAGTATTCTCGATACTCTTAGTGAACTGATACCTTTCAAAGGTTACATTTGTCTTACCCAAACAATATTCAGACCATAGTTTCCACATTTGTTTGAAACTCTTCCTATCCTCGTCAATCTTAAATGGGAGACCCTGGTGTATTTCTAAGGCATCTGGGCCTATTGCTGTAATGAAATGTGCAATTCTGATTTTATCACTCTCTGTATCTAATCCAGTGATTATTTCATAACTGTCCCACATCTGTGAAAAGATTGCCCAATTCTTTTTCATATCCCCTTTCAGTGACAAAGGTCGTGGGAGTGGCACATTTGTTTTACTGGTACCAGGCCTATTCCTGGACCTAGCTATTCTAGAGGAATCAAGTCCTTCACTTGTTGCTCTTACACCATTCGACTCTTCCCCTCTTCCCCTCTCAGGGGTATTGGTCTCTGAATCAGACATGTTATTCTAACACACTAAACTGCCTAATAGTAACACTGTACTAGCAAAATTCTGGTGTAAATACTGCTCAAGACTGACTGGACCCTGAACCAGGTAATGACAAATTATTTACAACCACAAATCCAACAATACAGAACCTAGCAATTCTGACATGGCTATACATGTACACCCTTTCAGTGTCATACGTCTACATCAACTTCATTCGTACATTGCATACAAGAAACAACCAAAATGACTAAACATCGTAATCATTATTTACGGTTTGCAATGCAATAACTGTACGAGTCCATATCAAATATGCGACAGAGTTCATCACTCATATGGCGGCCGCTCTCGTAGGAGGTCGCGTTTACGTATGCTACGCTACGAACCATCCGCTAAACTGTCCACTGTACGACGACATCGCGTGTACCGCAACTTCTGCTACTTCTGCTATTGCTAGCAACGGAAGGTGAACAGTTGACGCTTCCTGGGAAATGACTGAATTAGAGGTCCATGATTACTCCTGACACCATGTTATGTTTTGTCTCTGTCTTTATGTTGAGTTACCCAACTCGACGACTACAGAAAAGATTTCAGTCCAGGGTGTAAAGTTGTAAAGTTTACTCAAACTTTTAATCTAGCACTAGAAGAGAACAGTGCTCTATTAGATACAGTAGTATCTAAAGTGAAAACAACTCTGATCGAGGAGCTAACATCAGTCATCACACAACGTGTAGCAGAAAACATTCAAGAGAGCTTTGCTTTCGAATTATCAGAGAGAGACATGAAGATAGAGAAACTACAGAAGGAAATCAATGAATTGAAGGAGAAGCAAGAGGATGCAGAGCAGTATTCAAGAAGAAACTGCCTCGTGTTTCATGGAATACCTGAAAAGGAAGGTGAGAATACTGATGTTCTTATCATACAAATGTGCAAAGAGAGATTGAAAGTTCAGATCGAGAAAAATGATATAGATAGATCTCACAGATTGGGCCCTAAGAAAGCGAAAACGAGAGGGATCATTGTTCGATTCGTGAATTATACCACTCGCAACGCCATCTATCAGGCGAGAAGGATTCTGAGAGATCAAGAAGGACCCCAGCTGTATGTACAAGAGAGCCTAACCAAGAAGCGCGGTGATCTATTCTGGGATATTAAATCTAAGCACAAGGAAAAGGTTAAGAGCATATGGACACAAGATGGCCGAATACGAGTGCTTACAACCGATGGTCGCCGCGTCACCATGACAACGCACGCTGATATCGCCAAGCTAAAGCCACCCAATGCCGATGGAATCCGGACATAATACGCTTGAAATCCATCTAATAGCAACGTTAATTGATACTAATCGTAGGGAACGGGATTACAAGCCTTTCAACATCTATCAATACAATGAATGGCATTATTGAGAGAGTCCTTCACAACGAACTATTAGTTCATTCAACTTTACCTGTCGTATAAACTTCAAAGAACGGCCAAGAATCAATGCACTGGCTTAGTCGTCTCCTATTGACATGTTAATGGATATTAACAACGAGGAACGGGAAGTTCGAGCTCTGAAAGTCTACGAATACAATGACTGAGTAAACAGTTCCCTCAACACTGACTCTGGTATCAACTTTAAATGTCGAAATGATTTTTTTTTTTTTCTTTCAATCATTTAATATTGACTTTTTTGTTTTGCTTTATTTGAATTGTACTCCTGAAAATCACTTTAAAATGCAAATAGTTGATGATTGCACGTCACTTCTCAAATCAAATCATGATATAATTATTAGGTGCAGCCACGATTTATCTCATTTTTGCCTTACTGCCAGATATCTTGTGCGTGTGTTTTTTTTTTATATATAGTTTCTTGTGTGTGACTATTTTGTAATTTTAAATAACAAAACTGTTTTTTTAACCTCTTTTGAGGAATTTCTATAATTTACTAAATGACCTTTGTATCCATATAATCATTTCAAGGTCGTTTATATATGTCGCTTGACATTATATTCTTTTTACCACTTTTATATTGGTGAGTCTTCTTTTTACTGGAAGTAGTATGATATGTAACTATTGTATTGTTCTTATACCATATCTCAGTCTGTTGTGTTAGTGGCTTTTCATGCCCACAATTTTTCCGTGTGTATGTTGTAGGAAACCAGTGAAATATAACCAAAAAGCCTTGTTGTGCACAGTGTGCAGTAAATGGCTTCATATTGCATGTGCAGGTGTATCGAAGGATCTGTATGACGACGAAAGGGAACATTTTGAAAACTGGCAATGCCCAAAATGTATCTTTAAAGAACTACCCTTTTTTCATAGTGAACCTCAAGTAATACCCATTGTCGATAATGAATTACCACAGAATGATGTTGTAGTCTCTGAAAACCATGTACTTAAGAAATTTATAAACAGCAAATGTCTGTCAGTTTCTCATCTCAATGTAAGAAGCTTAAGGAATAAAAAAGAAGAAATCAGTATTTTATTGAAAAGTCATCCATTTAGTCTTCTTACACTTTCTGAGACATGGATAGACGACTCTATTGGTTCCGATGTTAATATTGATGGATATACATTCGAGAGAAAAGATAGAGACATTCGTGGTGGAGGCGTTGGGTGCTATGTTTGTAACAATGTGACGTATATTAGGAGGAATGATCTTGAAAAGAAGGATTTAGAAATGATGTGGTTGGAAATCACGATTCCAAACCAACAGCTCTTTCTTCTCGGAGTTGTATATCGTAAGCCTGATTACACCTTGTCATTCCTTGATGAACTGGAATCAACCTTAGACCAGGTATTTTCTTTAGCAGATAATGTCATCATGCTTGGCGACTTAAACTGTAATATGCTTACTAAAAATTCATTGTCAAATAGTCTTAATGATCTATGTTCGATGTTCAACTTATCTCAAATTATTAGTGAACCAACCCGTATCACGCCTTCTAGTACCTCATTAATAGATCTTATTTGTGTATCTGATTCAATGATTCCGCAGTCAAAGAAATCTGGAACCCTTCCAGTAGGATTTAGTGATCATTCTTTGGTTTACACAATACTAAGCCAAGACCTTCCTAAATTAAAGCCTCAAATCTTTTCATTCCGAACCTTTAGGTTCTTTGCCGAGGATGATTTTGTAAAAGACCTTTCACATGTACAATGGGACAATGTATTCTGTCAAAGGGATAATGTAGACTGTAGTTGGAAAAAATTCAAAGAAATATTTTCTGATTTAAGTAACAAACACGCCCCTTTCGTCTCAGTTAGAAAGAAGATTAGAGGTTCTCCCTGGATTACAAATGAATATCTTGCCCTAGCAAGAGATCGTGATTATCACAAACGAAAGTTTAATGACCTGAAGAAACGACTGACTATAACTGGTCAATTATGGGATCCATATCTAAATGAACTATGGGGAAAATATAGATATCTCCGAAACAAAGCAAATAATTTGAATAAGAAATTGAAAAAGGAAATTTACCACAGTAAATAAGAGAATGGTAATAATATGCAAAAGTCATGGAAGGTATTGAAAAACTTACTTCCGAATAAGAAGGGTGCAGTCAACTCAAATAGTAGTGTCAATATTGGATCTCAAGTTGTTTCAGATAAACGTAAAATCTCTAATGCATTTAATGAAATGTTCGTTAATGTTGGTATTCAAAATACTCTTTCTGAAGAGGAAAATGTTAATTCTCTGCACACTTTGTTGAAATCTAGAACTGACTTTGTTTTCAATGAAATTCAATCAAAGTTTGTGCAAAATGAATTGGAGAAGATTGAAGTAAATAAGGCTGCCGGTCTGGATGAATTGCACCCGAGACTTCTAAAAGTCGCAGCCCCCTTTATTGCCAAACCGCTTACAACGATTTTTAACAAATCTCTAAACTCGGGAAGTTTTCCTGATGACTTTAAGAGGGCCAAGGTTATTCCAATTCCAAAGGGCGGGGATTCAAATGATTTGGGCAATTATAGACCAATTTCGTTGTTGTCATGTGTTTCGAAAATTCTTGAGAGAGCAGTCCACATACAGCTCTATGAACATCTCCAGGAACATCAATTATTATCTGAGCGTCTGTCAGGCTTTCGCCCGAAACATTCAACCACAACATGCTTGATTGAAATAACTGACTTTTTGTTAAATAACCTTGATACTGGTCAAATAACTGGGGCAATTTTTCTAGACCTGAAGAAGGCTTTCGATGTTATATCGCACAATATCCTCTTATCTAAATTGCCATACTATGGTATAACATCAGTTACATTGGAATGGTTTTCTTCTTATCTTGCGAACAGACAACAGTGTGTATCATATCAAGGAGTTCAAAGTACTTTTTTGACTGTCAAGACTGGGGTGCCCCAGGGCTCAATACTGGGGCCCTTGTTGTTTTGTTTATGTATAAATGATATATGCAATTTAAACTTTAACGATTCAACAAAAAATGCTCTCTACGCTGATGACACAGCAATTTTCTGTAAGGGAAATAGTATTACAGATTGTCAAACGTGCCTTCAAAGGGAATATGATTTGATAAACAAATGGTTTAGAATCAATAAGATGCAAATAAATGCTAAGAAAACCAAAACTATGATATTTGGCACCAAGCGAAAAATTAAAAATCATATTCTGAAAATAAGACAAGGTAATGAGTATTTGGAAACTGTCATTGATTTTAAATATCTAGGAGTCATTCTGGATTAGAGTTTAAGTTGGTCGTTACATATATCCCATATTATTAAGAAGATAAATCGAGCCATTGCATGTATAAGACGGATCCAGACTTGTTTAACTCGGCGAATACTTGAACAGTTGTACTATTCTCTTATCCTTCCACATATAGACTATTGTTCAGTCGTGTGGGGTACCTGTAAAAAGACAGATTTATTAAGATTACAACGTAGCCAAAATAGATATGCTAGATTAGTGCTCAAAACTGATTATACAACCTCCAAAGATACATTATTAGGCAAGCTTGACTGGCAAAGTGTTGATAACAGGATCCATTACCAATACAGCATTGCTGTTTTCAAAATACTAAATGATCTAACCCCTTATTATTTAAAAGACTTTGCGTGTAAACGTCCCGTCTATTACGTTACTCGTCATTCCACGTTAAACCCTCTTTTTATTCCAAAACCAAACACTGAATTCAAAAAGCGATCCTTTTCTTACACTGCTCCCTCCATCTATAACAAACTGCCTGTGCAAATTAAAACCGTTACCTCACTCCAAAGCTTTAAACACCAAATCCGTTCGTTATCAATACATACACTGGTATAGCATGTAATTATGAGAGTTTCTTTTTGTTTTGTTTTGTTTTGTTTTGTTTTTGTTTGCCTATGTTTTGATTATTTGTTTTATGTTGCTTGTACCTATTACTATTGTATTCACTCAATTTCATGTTATACTGTATCTGTATTTTAACATTCTCCAGTTTCATTTTCTTTGTATGTACACAGGGCTCTTTTTTAAAGCAGGCCTATAGGCTCTGAAAAGACTACCCTGTTTTTAAATAAAACGTAATAAATAAATAAATAAATAAATGTCTCTAGGAAAGTTTCATCCACAATAGAGGGCGCATATACATACACATTATGCTATATGCTACAACCAAAACTTTACATGACCTTTAACCATTTAGAGATGGATTAATCTATAACACACGTTTCCCATAGACCCCAGCCTGGGATATTTTGGGCAGTCTCAAACAGATTACTATTCCACTTGTATTTCAAGCTAGTATTATAAACTACAGTGTTTATAATCTTTTTATCTTTTTACTTGCAACCTATGTTCCTGTGGCAAAAAGTCAAATGTGGCAAAAAGTCAAAGTCAGCAATTTAAAATTTTTGGCAGTGTCAAACAGTTTTCTTACGGTTTAACAATTACATTCGTTTTACTTGATTGTTTCTGGTAACAAATTCCAATCAGTAAGTGTTCTAGGAAGAAAAGAATATTTAAAAGAATCTTTATTAGTGCTAATTTCGATGTATGATTTATTGTGAGATCTTCTAGTTAATCGAGTGACAGGTTGCAGCAGGTCCCGGACTGGGATTGAGAGATAGCCCTCATGGGCTTTGAAGAAAGTGGTGAGTCTTGCTATCTTTCTTCTTTCTGCGAGTGTACTCCAACCAAGTTCTTTCATCATTGAAGTGACACTACTCTGCCTGCCATAGTCATTTTTCGCAAATCTGGCAGCCCTTCTCTGAACTGCCTCCACTTGTGATATGAGATCGTTGGTGTGGGGATCCCAAACTGGTGAACAATATTCCAATGTTCCATTTTAAGTTTTTACATAGTTCTACTCCTAGGTAAGTGTGTGAGTCAGTTTCAGTAATTTTAGTATTGTTTAGTGTATATGAGTGTGATTTAGGTTTACGTGCATTTGTTACTTTTAAGACAAAACATTTATCCAAGTTGAATTTCATTTGCCATGTTTTTTCCCACAAGCACAGTTGGTTAAGATCATTCTGAAGGATTTCAGCATCCTTATCTGATGTAATTGTTCTATATATTACACAGTCATCTGCGAATAGTCTAACTGTAGACTTTATGTTGTCAGGTAGATCGTTGATGTACGTTAAAAAGAGCAACGGACCGAGAACTGTACCTTGCGGCACTCCGGATTTAACTTCAGTCCAGTCCGAGTGCTCACCACCTATGACAACTCTTTGTTTCCTATACATCAGAAAATCCTTAATCCAATTCATTATCGGGCCTCTAATGCCGTAATGATCAAGTTTCAACATAAGCCTCTGATGAGGTACTACGTCGAAGACTTTATGAAAGTCCATTATAATAACATCAGACTGTGTTTTAGCAAGATCACAAGTGGTAAGTATTAACTGGGATTCACACGAGTGATTACGCCGAAATCCGTGCTGTTTATCTGATAATATGTCATGGTATTCAAGATGAGACATAATGTTAGTATGGATGACATGTTCCATAACCTTGCAACAAACGGATGTAAGTGAAACTGGTCTATAGTTGCCAGGATTTGTACGTTCACCTTTTTTGAAAATTGGGGAGACGTTTGCACGTTTCCAATCTTCTGGTAAAGTACCAGTTTCCAGTGATTTTCTGAAAATTGTTGTTAAGGCGGGTGCAATTTCAAGTGCACAGGTCTTAAGGATTCGAGCTGGAATGTCATCCGGACCGGTTGCCTTATTTGGGTTAAGACCTGTCAGAAGTTTAACAACACCATTTACAGTAATATCTATGTTAGGTATAGATGGATGGATGACATGTTCCATAACCTTCCAACAAACTCGAATAGATGTATAGTTTTAACCAATCAAAGAGGATAGATTTAAGGAAAAACAAAGAAATAAATAAGGAATAATGAAAAGACAGAGGAAAACATCAGGAAAGAGAAGAGGATAGACTAAAGGAAAAAAATAAAACAAACAAAGATACACATAAGGAAGTAGATGAAGATAGATTAGAGGAAAAACAAAGAAATACATAAGGAGAGAGGAGAAGAGGATAGATTAGAGGAAAAACAAAGAAATACATAAGGAGAGAGGAGAAGAGGATAGATTAGAGGAAAAACAAAGAAATACATAAGGAGAGAGGAGAAGAGGATAGATTAGAGGAAAAACAAAGAAATACATAAGGAGAGAGGAGAAGAGGATAGATTAGAGGAAAAACAAAGAAATACATAAGGAGAGAGGAGAAGAGGATAGATTAGAGGAAAAACAAAGAAATACATAAGGAGAGAGGAGAAGAGGATAGATTAGAGGAAAAACAAAGAAATACATAAGGAGAGAGGAGAAGAGGATAGATTAGAGGAAAAACAAAGAAATACATAAGGAGAGAGGAGAAGAGGATAGATTAGAGGAAAAACAAAGAAATACATAAGGAGAGAGGAGAAGAGGATAGATTAGAGGAAAAACAAAGAAATACATAAGGAGAGAGGAGAAGAGGATAGATTAGAGGAAAAACAAAGAAATACATAAGGAGAGAGGAGAAGAGGATAGATTAGAGGAAAAACAAAGAAATACATAAGGAAAGAACAGAAGATATATAGAAATGAAAACAAATAAATACATAAGGAAAGAGAAACTGAAAGATTGAAGGAAACACAAAGAAGTACATAATAGAGAAGATGAAAGATTAAGGGAAAAACAAAGAAATAGATGAGGGAAGAGAATAGGATCTAAAAAAGGAAACACAGGAATGAGAAGATGATATTTGGTCTATCCTCTGATCTTTCCTTATGTATTTCTTTGTTTTTCGTCTAATCTATCCTCTTCTCTCTTTTTATGTATTTCTTTGTTTTTCCTCTAATCTATCCTTTTCTCTCTTCTTATGTCTTTCTTTGTTTTCCCTCGAAACTATCCTCTTCTCTGTCCTTATGTATTTCTGTGTTTTTCCTCCAATCTATCCTCTTCTCTCTTCTTATGTATTCATTTGTTTTTCCTCTAATCTATCCTCTTCTCTCTTTTTATGTATTTCTTTGTTTTTCCTCTAATCTATCCTCTTCTCTCTCCTTGTGTCTTTCTTTGTTTTCCCTCGAAACTATCCTCTTCTCTGTCCTTATGTATTTCTGTGTTTTTCCTCTAATCTATCCTTTTCTCTCTTATGTATTTCTTTGTTTTTCCTCAAATCTATCCTCTTCTCTCTTCTTATGTATTCATTTGTTTTTCCTCTAATCTATCCTCTTCTCTCTTTTTATGTATTTCTTTGTTTTCCCTCTAAACTATCCTCTTCTCTATCCTTATGTATTTCTGTGTTTTTCCTCTAATCTATCCTTTTCTCTCTTATGTATTTCTTTGTTTTTCCTCTAATCTATCCTCTTCTCTCTTCTTATGTATTTCTTTGTTTTTCCTCTAATCTATCCTCTTCTCTCTTTTTATGTATTTCTTTGTTTTCCCTCTAAACTATCCTCTTCTCTATCCTTATGTATTTCTGTGTTTTTCATCTACTCTACCTTTTTTCTCTCTTCTTATGTATTTCTTTGTTTTTCCTTTAATCTATATCCTCTTCTCTTTCCTTATGTATTTCTTTGTCTTTCCATTCATCTATCCTCTTCTCTTTCCTTATGTATTTCTTTGTTTTTCCTTTTCTATATGTTCTGTTCTTTCCTTATTTATTTCTTTATTTTTTCCTTATTCTATCCCCTTCTCTATCCTTATGTATTTCTTTGTTTTTCCTTAAATCTATCCTCTTCTCTTTCCTTATGTATTTCTTTGTCTTTCCTTTAATCTATCCTCTTCTTAAGCCTTATGTATTTCCTTTTTTCCCCTTTAAGCTATAATCTTCTCTTTCCTTATATATTTCTTTGTTTTTCCTCTTCAATCATCTTCTCTTTCCTTATTTGTTTCTTTGTCTTCAAGACTGCGGGAGTAGATGTATAGTTGTATAGTTTCCTGTGATGCGATGGGCTAAAACTATACATCTATTCCGGACTACGGGAGTAGATGTATAGTTGTATAGTTTCCTCTGATCTGATTGGCTAAAACTATACATCTATTCCAGACTGCGGGAGTAGATGTATAGTTGTATAGTTTCCTGTGATCTGATTGGTTAAAACTATACATCTATTCCAGACTGCGGGAGTAGATGTATAGTTGTATAGTTTCCTGTGATCTGATTGGTTAAAACTATACATCTATTCCAGACTGCGGGAGTAGATGTATAGTTGTATAGTTTCCTGTGATCTGATTGGTTAAAACTATACATCTATTCCGGACTACGGGAGTAGATGTATAGTTGTATAGTTTCCTGTGATCTGATCTACTCGTCAGCGGTACGGATGTATAGTTGCACATAATTATGGCACTTTGGCCCGCTTACTATACAACTATGCAACTATACATGTGTAGCTCCTTACAGTTGCACAGTTGTATAGTTGTATAGTTTCCTGTGTTCTGATTGGTTAAAACTATACATCTACTCGACAGTTGTATAGTTGTACAGTTGAGCACATTTAAGTCGTTTTCGTCATAGACGCAGGGATATTGTGTTTTAGTGGGTTTCATCTACCAACACTTTGCCTTTAACAACAATGATTTCCTGGATGAATTGCAGATAATGACCTAAAACCGTCCTAACCACTAAAAAAATCTTATTATGTGAGATCTCGATATAGGCCTAGACCTACTTCATAACATTGACTATTTTCCTCATCATGCTCATCCTCATTCTGCCACACTCTCCTGTTTCACTTACATCTATACCTTCTATCAGGGGCGGATCCATGTTCTTAAAAAAAGAAAGGGGGGATTCTGGAATATCTTGACAAAGACAAATAAATAAATAAATAATAATAAAGGTTATCAGATTGTCAAATATGCTTAATTTTTCAATGAATATTTGGGTCGAAAATTTGAAAAGTGTGCGTAATTTTCTTTTTTGGTACTTGGGCTATACCATTTTTGCTTTAAAAGAGGAGGGGCAAAGGGTGCTTGTTCCCCTTATTTTGGCCACTGCCTAAAATTATCCACCTCGGATACCTCGGATATCATATCACTTCCTAATAATGGTCCTTCAATATATATGTATATATATATATATATATATATATATATATATATATATATCCTGTCTCCTAACAAATACCTACCTCTACTTCAGAAAATATTGTTTTTTTTAAAACAGAATACGTTTCCTCGACTTGACTTGGTAATTGGTAAAAAAAAATGTGATGAATCCTTTAGAAATTCATTGAAATGCGAACTCCTTTTTATAATGAAATTATTTCAGAGATAACACATACAAAAATGGAACAGAAACCCAAAACAAAACAAAACAAAACACAAACATCAACAACAACAATTTAAAAGCAGCAAAATGAAACGAAATGCCTGGGACTACTTTAACACTTTATTGAGATCTACAAATATGACTTAAAAAACAAAAAAATATGACAAAAACAAAAACAAAAACAACCAAACCTTAAAACGCAACTAAATTGTCAGAAAATGAACTATAGTCTTTTGAAGATGCACACCACATTTCCCCTTGAATATAAGAACAAGCCAAGAGGATGGTGCCGAGTAATTATGAAAATGTCTTCGAAAAGAACAAACATCATACATTCATAAATAACATTAAAATGAATTATAACATAACCGATGTGAAACACATATAATAATTTCAATATATTTACACAATTTACGATATCTTAAAGTGAGGCTACCACAAGTAAATTTTTTTTTCCCAGCAGACTCTGCAGCAATATATGGGACCTGACCAAAACTAAGAACACTGTAAAAACCTTGATTCGTAAACCAAACATCATAATTAAAAAGCAACTTATCTTTGTCATCGGTTATAGTGGCAGACCAAATGTAAAAATAGCAAACGTCCCTAAAATTCCGCAAGAGTGATTTACATCTGATGACTAATAAGCGTCCTATTTTTGCTATTATTTTTAAAAATTATTAATAACAACTTTTCCAAAGATTTTTATCTTTCGGAAGTATCATGTAAAAAAGAATGATTAACTTTATACATGTAATCTTATATATTCAGTAAAGATAGGTCTACACATGCCCTTTTACACTTATATAAATGGCTATACAAGGCTATTTTACAACAATTTTCACACCATTGGAATATTCTTGGACAGGCGCGCCGGAAGCAGTTTGGGATTGGGGGGGGGGGGCAAACATTCAAGGGGGCTCACCTTTCAAGGGCTCATGTCTCCTCACCCCTAAAAAAACACACACGCTTTCCCACCCTCTCACAACAATACAGATCCTACTGCTAAATCAAAATTTTACTCAAAAATTCTCTGAAAAGAATTTTTGGGGTGTATTTTTACTCGAAAATTCTCTGACAAGCAAAAAAACAAACAAACACCAGAATTATGCTAAAATTCTGCTAAATTTTGTCAAATTATGCTAAAGCGGTCAAAATTCTGCCAGAAAGCAGAATTCTGCCAACTCTGGCAACCTTGCGTCTAATACAAAACCTCCACTACGTTAAAGTTTAAAGTTTGAATGCTTTATCTGTCTTCAGTGATCTCCATGAATACGAAAAATGAATACAAAGGCTTACAATTACGTAATAAAGCAATCAAGCTTTTAATATACACACGATTTTTACTCCGACCTTTACTACTGATTTGTTTTTGTTTTTTTTTCATGGGGGGGGGGGCTTTTTTTTTGGGGGGGGGGGGCGAAAATGCATTTTGCCCCCCCACTTTTTCGTTTGGGGGGGGGGCGGCCGCCCCCCTGCCCCCCCCCCCACTTCCGGCGCCTATGTTCTTGGATATCTCCTTCACCCCGTAGATATTTACTTCTATTTTGCACATATTACCTCTTTGTGGTATTGAAGGAAATGATATGGAGTGATTCAGAAGTTATCTTACAAACTGAAAACGTTGACAAACTGAAAACGTTGCGTAGTTATTAATAAGGTGTTAGTACACGTACAGATGAACAACTAGCTGAAAAGCAATAGTCTGACCAAGGTCCTCTCAGTACAGACCGAATAAACATACGAACAAGGTATAATAACATGTTCAATATAAAAAGTAAGTAAAGTATTTACAACAATTGCAGACTGTCTAGTAACTACTTCTTTCTGATTCTTAACTGATCAGATACTTAATGACATCAGTATGTCTTGATTAACTTTATACATGTATAGTATAGTATATATGTTCAGTAAAAGTATAGGTCCACATATGCCCCTTTCAAGCTTAATAAAATGGCCAGAAGGCTACTTTACAACAGTTTTCAAACCATTGGAATATTCTTGGACACCTCCTTTTCCTCGTAGATCTTTTCTTCTATTTTGCACAATTTAATTATTTGTGGTAGTGAAGGAAATGCTATGGAGTGATGCAGAAATTATCTTACAAACTGAAAACGCTGCATCGTTATTAATCATTTGTTAGTAAATGTACAACCGAACAACTAGCTAAAAAGCAAAAGCCTGACCGGGAACCTCCCTGTACAGACCGAATAAACAAGTACAATGTATAATAACAACAAATTTAACATAAAAAAGTAAGTGAAGTATTTACAACAATTGCAGACTGTCTAGTAACTAATTCTTTCTGATCCTTGAACGAGCAGATATTGATGACATCAAGATATCATGATTATCTTTATACATGTATAGTAATCGTATATATTCAGTAAAAGTATAGGTCCACACATGCCTTTTACGCTGATAGAAATGGGTACAAGGCTACTTTACAACAATTTTCAAACCATTGGAATATTCTTGGACATCTCCTTTTCCTCGTAGATCTTTTCTTCTTTCTTGCACAGTTGAACTCTTTGAGGTATTAGAGGGAATGCTATGGAGTGATTCACAATTTATCTTACAAACTGAAAACGTTGCGTAGTTATTAATCAGTTGTTAGAAATGTACAACCGAACAACTAGCTGAAAAGCAATAGCCTGACAGGGGTCCTCCCAGTGTAGACCGAATAAACAAATAAACAAGGTATGATAACAACAAATGTAATATAAAACGTTAGTGAAGTATTTACAACAATTGCAGATTGTCTATAAGTAATTCTTTCTGATCCTTGACTGATCA
The DNA here is from genome assembly GCA_025618425.1 of Heliocidaris tuberculata. NCBI lineage: Eukaryota > Metazoa > Echinodermata > Echinoidea > Camarodonta > Echinometridae > Heliocidaris > Heliocidaris tuberculata. Next base: position 49,501,827 of record CM046833.1, read on the forward strand.
AATACTTGATGACATCAAGATATCATCAAGTATTGGAATATTGGAATATTCTTGGACATCTCCTTTACCTCGTAGATCTTTTCTTCTATTTTGCACAATTTCACTATTTGTGGTATTGAAGGAAATGTTATGGGGTGATGCAGAAATTATCTTACAAACTGAAAACGCTGCGTAGTCATTCATCATGTGTTTTAAAGTACAACTGAACAACTAGCTGAAAAGCAATAGCCTTACCGGCGTCTTCCCAGTATAGACCGAATTAACAAATAAACAAAGTATAATAAAAACAAACTTTATATAAAAAGTAAGTAAAGTATGTACAACAATTGCAGATTGCCTAGTAAGTAATTCTTTCTGATCCTTGACTGATCAAATACTTGATGACATCAAGATATCATCAAGTACCATGTACAAAAGAATGATTAATTTTATACATGTAAAGTCATGTATAATAGTAATCTCATATACTAGTATTCAGTAATAGTATAGGTCCACACACGCCCCTTTTATGCTTATAGAAATAGCTACAAAGACATAATTTACAACAGTTTCCACACCACTGGAATATTCTTGGACATCTCCTTCACCTCGTAGATCTTTTCTTCTATTTTGCACAATTTAACTGTTTGTGGTAAAGAAGGAAATGCTATGGAGTGATTCAGAAATTAGCTTACAAACGGAAAACGTTGTGTCCTTTAATATCAAACAGTTCTTAGTAAATGTACAACTGAACAACTAGCTGAACAGCAATAGCTTGAGCGGGGTCCTCCCAGTATAGACCGAATAAACAAATAAACAATGTATAATAAAAACAAATGTAATATAAAAAGTAAGTAAAGTATCTACAAAAATTGCAGACTGTCTAGTAACTAATTATTTCCGATCCTCGACTGATCAGATACTTGATGACATCAAGATATCATGATTAACTTTACACATGTATAGTAATCTTATATATTCAGAAAAAGTATAGGTCCACACATGCTTCTTTTACGCTGATAGAAAAGGGTACAAGGCTACTTTACAATAATTTTCAAACCATTGGAATATTCTTGAACATCTCCTTTTCCTCGTAGATCTTTTCTTCTATTTAACACAATTTAACTCTTTGTGGAATTGAAGGAAATACAATGGAGTGATTCAGAAATTATCTTACAAACTGAAAACGTTGCGTAGTTATTAATCAGTTGTTAGTAAATGTACAGCTGAACAACTAGCTGAAAAGCAACAGCCTGACCAAGGTTCTCTCAGTATACACCGAATAAACATATGAACAAGATATGATAACAACAAATTTGATATAAAAAAAGTAAGTAAAGTATTTACAACAATTGCAGACTGTCTAGAAACTACTTCTTTCTGATCCCTGACTGATCAGATACTTGATGCCATCAAGATATTATTTAAATATCATGTACAAAGGAATGATTAACTTTATACATGTATATTGTATATATTCAGTAAAAGTATAGGTCCACACATGACCCTTTTACGCTGATAGAAATGTGTACAAGGCTACACTTTACAACAATTTTCACACCATTGGAATATTCTTGGACATCTCCTTCACCTCGTAGATCTTTTATTCTATTTTGCACAGTTGAACTCTTTGTGGTATTGAAGGAAATGATATGGAGTGATTCACAAATTATCTTACAAACTGAAAACGTTGCTATTTATCAATCAGTTGTTAGTAAATGTACAACTGAACAACTTGCTGGAAAGCAAGAGCCTGACCGGGATCCTCGCAGTATAGATCGAATGAACAAATAAACAAGGTATAATAACAACAAATGTAATTTAATAAAAAGTAAGTAAAGTATTTACAACAATTGCAGATTGTCTAGTAACTAATTATTTCTGATCCTCGACTGATCAGATACTTGATGACATCAAGATATCATGATAATTTTTATACATGTATAGTAATCTTATATATTCAGTAAAAGTATAGGTCCACACATGCTTCTTTTACGCTGATAGAAAAGGGTACAAGGCTACTTTACAATAATTTTCAAACCATTGGAATATTCTTGAACATCTCCTTTTCCTCGTAGATCTTTTCTTCTATTTAACACAATTTAACTCTTTGTGGTATTGAAGGAAATACAATGGAGTGATTTAGAAATTATCTTACAAACTGAAAACGTTGCGTAGTTATTAATCAGTTGTTAGTAAATGTACAACTGAACAACTAGCTGATAAGCAACAGCCTGACCAAGGTTCTCCCGGTATACATCGAATAAACATATGAACAAGATATAATAACAAATTTGATATAAAAAGTAAGTAAAGTATTTACAACAATTGCAGACTGTCTAGTAACTAATTCTTTCTGATCCCTGATTGATCAGATACTTGATGACATCAAGATATTATCAAGTATCATGTACAAAGGAATGATTAACTTTATAAATGTACAGTAATCGTATATATTCTGTAAAAGTATAGGTCGACACATGACCCTTTTACGGTGATAGAAATGTGTACAAGGCTACACTTTACAACAATTTTCACACCATTGGAATATTCTTGGACATCTCCTTCACCTCGTAGATCTTTTCTTCTATTTTGCACAGTTGAACTCTTTGTGATATTGAAGGAAATGATATGGAGTGATTCACAAATTATCTTACAAACTGAAAACGTTGCTATTTATCAATCAGTTGTTAGTAAATGTACAACTGAACAACTTGCTGGAAAGCAATAGCCTGACCGGGATCCTCGCAGTATAGATCGAATGAACAAATAAACAAGGTATAAAAACAACAAATGTAATATAATAAAAAGTAAGTAAAGTATTTACAACAATTGCAGATTGTCTAGTAACTAATTATTTCTGATCCTCGACTGATCAGATACTTGATGACATCAAGATATCATGATAATTTTTATACATGTATAGTAATCTTATATATTCAGTAAAAGTATAGGTCCACACATGCTTCTTTTACGCTGATAGAAAAGGGTACAAGGCTACTTTACAATAATTTTCAAACCATTGGAATATTCTTGAACATCTCCTTTTCCTCGTAGATCTTTTCTTCTATTTAACACAATTTAACTCTTTGTGGAATTGAAGGAAATACAATGGAGTGATTCAGAAATTATCTTACAAACTGAAAACGTTGCGTAGTTATTAATCAGTTGTTAGTAAATGTACAACTGAACAACTAGCTGATAAGCAACAGCCTGACCAAGGTTCTCCCGGTATACACCGAATAAACATATGAACAAGATATAATAACAAATTTGATATAAAAAGTAAGTAAAGTATTTACAACAATTGCAGACTGTCTAGTAACTAATTCTTTCTGATCCCTGATTGATCAGATACTTGATGACATCAAGATATTATCAAGTATTATGTACAAAGGAATGATTAACTTTAGAAATGTACAGTAATCGTACATATTCTGTAAAAGTATAGGTCGACACATGACCCTTTTACGCTGATAGAAATGGCTACAAGGCTATACTTTACAACAATTTTCACACCATTGGAATATTCTTGGACATCTCCTTCACCTCGTAGATCTTTTCTTCTATTTTGCACAGTTGAACTCTTTGTGGTATTGGAGGAAATGTTATGGAGTGATGCAGAAATTATCTTACAAACAGAAAACGCTGAGTAGTCATTCATCAGGTGTAGTAAATGTACAACTGAACAACGAGCTGAAAAGCAATAGCCTTACCGGAGTCTTCCCAGTATAGACAAATTCACAAATTATCTTACATACTGAAAACGTTGCATATTTATCAATCAGTTGTTAATACATGTATAACTGAATAACTAGCTGAAAATCAATAGCCTGACCGGGGTCCTCCCAGTATAGACCGAATAAAAACAAATAAACAAGGTATAATAACAACAAATGTAATATAAAAAGTTAGTGAAGTATTTACAACAATTGCAGACTGTCTAGTAAGTAATTCTTTTTGATCCTTGACTGATCAGATACTTGATGACATCAAGATATCAACAAGTACTATGTACAAAAGAATGATTAACTTTATACATGTATAGTAATCTTATATATTCAGTAAAAGGATAGGTCCACACATGCACCTTTTACGCTGATAGAAATGGTTACAAGGCTATACTTAACAACTATTTTCACACCATTGGAATATTATTGAACATCTCCTTCACCTCGTAGATCTTTTATTCTTTTTTGCACAGTTGAACTCTTTGAGGTATTAGAGGAAATGCTATGGAGTGATTCACAAATTATCTTACAAACTGAAAACGTTTCGTAGTTATTAATCAGTTGTTAGTAAATGTACAACCAAACAACTAGCTGAAAAGCAATAGCCTGACAGGGGTCCTCCCAGTATAGACCGAATAAACAAATAAACAAGTATGATAACAACAAATGTAATATAAAAAGTTAGTGAAGTATTTACAACAATTACATACTGTCTAGTAAGTAATTCTTTCTGATCCTTGACTGATCAGATACTTGATGACATCAAGATATCATCAAGTACCATGTACAAAAGAATGATTAATTTTATACATGTAAAGTAATATTATATATTCAGTAAAAGGATAGGTCCACACATGCACCTTTTACGCTGATAGAAATGGCTACAAGGCTATACTCAACAACTATTTTCACACCATTGGAATATTATTGAACATCTCCTTCACCTCGTAGATCTTTTATTCTTTTTTGCACAGTTGAACTCTTTGAGATATTAGAGGAAATGCTAAGGAGTGATTCACAAATTATCTTACAAACTGAAAACGTTACGTAGTTATCAATCAGTTGTTAGTAAATGTACAACCGAACAACTATCTGAAAAGCAATAGCCTGATCGCGGTCCTCCCAGTATAGACCGAATAAACAAATAAACAAGGTATGATAACAACAAATGTAATATAAAAAGTAAGTAAAGTATTTACAACAATTGCAGACTGTCTAGTAAGTAATTCTTTCTGATCCTTGACTGATCAGATACTTGATGACATCAAGATGTCATCAAGTACCATGTACAACAGAATGATTAACTTTATACATGTATAGTAATCTTATGCATTCAGTAAAAGTATAGGTCCACACATGCCCCTTTTACGCTGATAGAAATGGCTACAAGGCTATACTTTACAACTATTTTCACACCATTGGAATATTCTTGGACATCTCCTCGTAGATCTTTTCTTCTCTTTAATACAATTTAATTCTTTGTGGTATTGAAGGAAATGTTATGGAGTGATTCAGAAATTATCTTACAAACTGAAAATGGTGCGTAGTTATTAATCATGTGTTAGTAAATGTATAGCTGAACTTTTAGCTCAAAAGCAGTAGCCTGACTGGGGTCATCCCGGTAGACCGAGAGCCCACCAGATCGACAAAACAAAGAAATATATAAGAAAATGTATAAAGAAGAAGTTATAAAATGTTCGCGAGACTGAAAAAAAAAATATGCAAGGGAAGATAGGAAAATATCCGTCTCGTGGGTCGTCGGTCTATTGATCTCCTCTGAAAAGTCGCTAGAAGGCCCACGAGACCGACATTTAGACCAACTTTGCCTAATTTTTCATAATTTGTTATGACATTGACGGTCTGCGAAAAGTGGCTGTCGTAAGCTGCCGGTCGGTCTAATGAACCTTCAGAAAAATTGTCAGAATGCCCACGAGACCGACATTTTCGGTCCTGTGAGCTGTCAGTTTCATGGGCTGTAGCCTTATACATGACCAGTAACCCAAGGTTTCAAACATTCTCCGCTATTATTCATTTCAAACAGAAATAACTCTTATCATTTATTTAAGTTATAATCTTTTATACCCTGCTGAACATGCTGAAGACTCAAATGTGTTCTTATCAACCAGTGCCCTGTTTCATAAAACTTGTTATGCAGTGGGCAATTCCATCGTGACAGACATGATGTTATTATCATTATTTTCATCATCATTACTATTATCATTATTATTATTACTGTTATTATCATCTTTACAATTATTATTATCATTTCAACTATTATTACCATTTTTATTATTATTATTATCATTATTATCTTTATTATTATTATTATTTTTATTTCTACTTGTCAAATCAACACATATCAACACAAAATATACATGTACAATATTTCACGGGAGCTGAAAAAGTGAATCCCATCACTGTTGCCCTCAGCTCTCTCAGACTCCTTTTTTTGTTATTTTAGACAGTTTTAAGCAAAATTAAGAGTCCTAAAACACATTGTAGAGACTGAATCATACATGTTAAGCTATCAGAGACATACGCAGCAAATTTCACAGTATATAACTGAATAGTTGAAGAGAAAATTGACTCTTTTTAACCGTAACGGACATGACAAAGAATGGACAATGAGGATTCTTTTACTCCTGTGGACAGATTAAAAAGTTTCCGAGATTTAGGGTTCAGTGTGCCTACTTTAGGTAATAACTGAAGCTTACTAACATACTTTAAACATGTTTTATAACAATTGAGTTAAACATTTCTTGTCAGAGCTAAAAAGGAGCGTAACGGACATGACAGCCTGTGTGTAACAGACATCTTTTTGTCCGCTTTTTACAAACCCCTATAGCTATGCTTTAAAATGTTCATTGAGTCTTAAAAAACTTGTATTGGTAATCTTGTTCCATTAATCACAATTTCAAAAAAAAAAAAGAAAAAAGAAAAAAAAAAAAGGGAAGTGCTTATAGCGTGAAATAATGAAACCCAAAGATAGCTTGTTTTGACCAAAAGTGTCACCCTATTTTGACCCTACATTGAGTAAAAAAAGAAAAGAAAATCAGCCCTTGAAAATTCAATATATTTTACCCCTCAAACTAAAGAATGTGCTGAGTTCTTTGTTTGATACTGAATTTGTCATGATAGAACCAATATTTCTGGAGTTTTCTCCAATTTTGTAATTTTTGGAAAGTGAATATATTACGTGAAATTGCCCGACTAACAACTGCTACAGATCTATGAAAAATTTGCTCTGGGCTAATCGTATTCAATATTTCAGTAGCTTATAACAACTATCGTAAATTGTTACTGATAACAAGTTTTATGAAAAGGGCAACAAGATCTGTACCAACTTTCATGAATCGTAAACACATGTTACTAATCATAAAATGTTGCAATCAAAGAGATTCAATCATACAGAGTATGCCCTTCGAAGGCGTTTTCATCCTAAAATGTACGTCTTGTTAGGTAGCAATGCTATTACTGCAATTCCTTAACGTAACTTTCTAACGAGCCTGCAGTGACTCGGATAATTTCTTAGTATTACTATCAACAATTATTTGTCATGTAAATGCAGTGGCGTATTTACGGGGGGGGGGGGGCAGGGGAAACGTGCACCGGGTGGCAATTTAAGTAAAAGACGCAAAAGAGAGAGAATGAGAATGGGGAGAGAAAGGGAAATTGTTTTAATCCTTGAAAATTATGCGCCCCCTCAATCCACGAGGCGAAGTGCATTAGAAATAGGGTTTTAGAGAGTTCAAAATGCGGAACTTTTCTAAAGCTCAATAGCTTTGATCAATTTTAATTCAGGATCTCGTAATTTCACGCCCCAATATACTATACGGTTTGTTAATAATGTCTCAAATGGTTCAAAATTTGACCTCCCCCCCCCAAAAAAAAAGAGAGTAAATTTTGGGTTGCCTTGCTAAATTTCTTGATAATGTTTCTGTGGGGCTTATTAATTCTGCAACCCTTTTTAAGGACGAAGTGAATACCATTTGTCAAGGTTCGAAATTCGAAAATCTATAGCTCAGTTGCTGTGCTCTTTTGAAAATTTCCTTCGGGTAAAATGCATAAGAAATTGTATTTTTGAGAGTTAAAATTGCTTTAAAAAACTACTGCTTAGTCGCTTTGTTCTCTCGCGTGTACTGCACTGTTGGTCATAAAGATGGAATAAAATATTTTTGACATGATTCCACAGTTTCTTTGGTATTTGACAGTCTACGCGTAAACAAAAGGGTATTGAGTGATTATTACAGTATAACGTTTCCCCATCACACAGGTAATATGATAACATTGAAATGAAATGTGTATTAACACGTAATAATTTCTTTTGTTAGGGACTATAAAAGCCCATGCAGGTGATATTCTGTACCTTTCCCTGATTCAACACTTTGTTTAACGAGGCTGTTTTTTTTCCTAGTTCCGTGAACCGTTTCCAAGAAAAATCGGTAGAGACATTATCTGGTCCAACGGAATCAGCAATACGCGAGAAAGTGATAGCACCGTGGCAGGAAGGCTACAAACAGAGTGATGCCCTCGGGATATCACAGAGTACAGTCTGTAAGATCCCGAAACGTCAACTTGAGGCGGGGAATGTGAGGCTTCTCCAGGACGTCCAAGATTAACCAGGAGACGAGATGATCGCCAACTGCTGAATCTCTGCCTCAAACCGGAAAATGCCGAAGAGTAGTCTTCGTCGCTTGTGGAGGAGACGTCATTGGATCAAGATTTCCCGGGCAACCGTTAATCAGACATGTCAGATATTGCTCTAACACGGTTACCGAGCACGACGGTTGTCTAAATGTCCACGTCTGACTGTTTGCCACATAGGTGCTCGTCTTCGCTGGGCGAGGGAGTAGAGAATGCTTCATCCTGGACACTGACGACATGCCGTCTTCACGGACCAGAACCGCTACATCCTTGACCGTACAGATGGGAAACAACGAGTTCCTTTGTGATGACTGCATCCACGTGACGAGCCATCAACGACAGAGATGTTATTCCTCAAACTCTGCAGGAGTTAGCTTACGCTCTGAGGGAAGAATGGGATGCTATGCCTGTTGATGTCGTCGACAAGCTAGTGGACAGCATGCCACGACGTCTGCATGTCCTGATTCGTGCCAGGGGTGGACATACCCGCTATTAGTGACTGAGTAACTACAAGTGCTCTACTGTGATGCAAATTGATCCATGAAATCACACACACACAAAAAAACAAATATCTGGAAAACTGATAGAGATTAAAAAGAAATGTGTCGTGATCCTTAACTCACTGTGTATTGTCTTCATTGTCGTTTAACTTTTAAGACACCAACCGATTAGACCTGATAATTAGTAAAAAAAAATAAAAAAAAATAAAAAAAAAATTCTGCCAAACGTGCATGAGAGACAAAATAATAAAGTAAGGTGGTTTGAAACAATGATGCTATGAAAATTTTTTGAGAAAAAAATATTCCACCTCCATGACCAACAGTGTGTTATTAAGTTTCGGCAGGGAGGGGGGGGGGGGGCACATTTGTATTGTTTGCCCCGGGCGCCATAATTCTTAGATACGCCACTGTGATATTATCATGATTATAGTAACACTATGATGTACAAAGTTGTCTCGAAATACAGGTAATATTAAATAAACTTTGAACATCTGTTTTTTTCCAAAGAAACAAACAAACGAACAAACAAATAAACAAGGAATAGTAACAAAAAAAAAAAAAAAAAAAAAATATCTAAAGTATTTACAACAATTGTAGACGGCCTAGTACCGAATTCATTCTGATTCTTGACTGATGGTGACATCACATTCTGCGCTGCATAGTCTAACGCAGTGTAATCGTCATTATTTCTCAGCTCCTTGAGTAATGAGATATTTAGTAACATCAAGATAAACATTTTGTGTAGCACTGTGTAATGCATTTCAACCATTTTTATCTACTCTATTTACCTCAGCTCCTTGACTGATCAGATATTTAATGACATCAAGATGACTATTCTGTGCTGTATAGTGTAAAGTGTAACGCAGTGCAATCATCGTCCTTCATCTTCCAACTCTTTCTCTTTCTTCTGTCCACCTCAAGTCATCACTTGTTATTATTTCCAATTATAATGATCTGTACATACTAGCACCACAACTATTCTGTTTTGTAGTGTAAGGGGGGGGGGGTAGGATAACGTATAGCATATATATTTAGTAATTATTTGTATTATGTTAAGAGCATTTGTAAGTAGTTTCTTCTCACAAAAGGGTCAGGCTCTTTAAAATACAAGCTGTGCTTTTCAGTAGACTCTCCCACTTATGTTTTTTTTACTATGCCAAATTTTTGAAATTATGATAATATTGTATAACTGTTTATTATATGTAATTACTGTACTTAATTTTTTAAGGCTTTCCATTTATTTAAACATTTCTTAATTTTGCTTGATAATATGCTATATCAACTTGTATATATTACATGTTTGTTTGTTTGTAAGACATCATGTGGAAAATAAAGAAAACCTTGAAACCTTGAATCATTATTTCCTTTGTTCACCTCAGCTCCTTGAATGATCGGGTAAGGATCACCATTCTAAGCAGCAATGTGAACTAACGTCTAATCCTCGTTATTACCAAGGCTTACGCCAGTCTTAATTGGGGTGCAGATTCTGCACCCCAATTAAGGGTGCAGATCTACACCCTACAGGGTGCTGCTATTGTGCCAACGGATTGCACCCCTACGGGTGCCAAAATTGCACCATGATTTCGTAGTGTGTTGACTGATGAGATATTTAGTGACATGAAGATGACCATTCTTTGCTGCATAGTTAAACGCAGCCCAACCATCATTATCTCATTTATTCACCTGAGCACCTTGACTGATTAGATGTTTAGTGACATCAAGATGATGATTCTGTGCTGCACAGTGTAACGCAGTCCAACCATCATTATCACGCGTATTTGCCTCAGCTCCTTGACTGATGAGATATTTAGTGACATGAAGATGACCATTCTTTACTGCATAGTGTAACACAGTTCGATCCTCATTAATACCCTTGTTCACCTCAGCTAAATGACTGATGAGATATTTAGTGACATCAAGACCACCCATCTGAGCTGCCCAGCGTAACGCAGTGCGATCATCATTATTACCTATTTTCATCATCATCTCCCTTATTCACCTCAGCACCGTCACTGATGAGATATTTAGTGACACCAAGATGACCATTCAGAGCAGTACTGTGTAGCGCAGTCCATCATTACTTCCCTTATTCTCCTCAGCTCCATGACTGATGAGATATTTAGTGACATCAAGATGACAATTCTGTGCTGCACCGTATGTTTGTTATGTAAAACGCTGAAAGACATCATGTGGAAAATAAAGAAAACCTTCAAATCATGAAACTTGAATCATTATTTTCCTTATTCAAATCAGCTGCTTGAATGATAAGGTATCTAGTGACCTTGAGATGACCATTCTGAGCAGCAATGTGTACTGACGTCTAGCCCTCATTAATTACCCTAATTCACCTTAGCTCCTTGACTGATGAGATAATAAGTGACATCAAGATGATCGTTCTGTGCAGTAATGTGTATGCAGTCCTTTTGTCACTCTTTCTTATGTCCCATATTCACTTCAGCTCCTTGACTTATTAGATATTTAGTGACATCAAGATAACCATCTGAGCAGCAATGTGTACCCCACGTCTAGTCCTCAGTATTACCCTCATTCCCCTTAGCTCTTTGACGGGTGAGATATTTAGTGACATCAAGATGACCATTCTGTTCTGCACAGTGTAACGCAGTGTGATCCTCATTATCCCCCTTATTTACCTCAGCACCTTGACTGATGAGATATTTAGTGACATCAAGATGACCATTCTGAGCAGCAATATGTAATGCAGTCCTTTCACTTTTATCACTCTTATTTACTTCAGCTCCTTGACTGATGAGATATTTAATGACATCAAGATGACCATTCTGTGCAGCAATATATAATGTAGTCCTCTCATTTTTATTACCCTTATTTACCTCAGCTCCTTTGCTGATGAGATATCTAGTGACATCAAGATGACCTTTCTCTGCAGCAATGTGTAATGCAATCCAACCATCATTTGCTCCCTTATTCACCTCAGCACCTTGACTGATGAGATATTGAGTGACATCGAGATGACCATTCTGTGCAGCAATATATAATGCATTCCTCTCATTTTTATTACCCTTATTTACCTCAGCTCCTTGACTGATGAGATATCTAGTGACATCAAGATCACCATTCTGTGCAACAATGTGTAATGCAGTCCAACCATTATTTGCTCCCTTATTCACCTCAGCACCTTGACTGATGAGATATTTAGTGACATCAAGATGACCATTCAGAGCAGCAGAGTGTAATACAATCCAACCTGTATCATTTTCCCTATTCACCTCAGCTCCTTGACTGATGAGATATTTAATGACATCAAGATGACCATTCTGTGCAGCAATGTATAATGCAGTACTCTCATTTCTATTACCCTCATTAACCTCAGCTCCTTGACTGATGAGATATTTAGTGACATCAAGATGACCATTCTGAGCAGCAATGTGTAATGCAGTCCAACCATCAATATTCCCCTTATTTACCTCAGCTCCTTGACTGATGAGATATTTAATGACATCAAGATGACCATGCTGTGCAGCAATATATAATGCAGTACTCTCATTTTTATTACCCTTATTCACCTCAGCTCCTAATTGACTGATGAGATATTTAGTGACATCAAGATGACCATTCAGAGCAGCAGAGTGTAATACAATCCAACCTATATTATTTTCCCTATTTACCTCAGCACCTTGACTGATGAGATATTTAATGACATCAAGCTGACCATTCTTAGCAGCAATATGTAATGCCGTCCAACCATCAATATCCCCCTTATTTACCTCAGCTCCTTGACTGATGAGATATTTAATGACATCAAGATGACCATTCTGTGCAGCAGTATATAATGCAGTCCTCTCATTTTTATTACCCTTATTCACATCAGGACATTGACTGATGAGATATTTAATGACATCAAGATGATCATTTTCTGCAGCAATGTGTAATGCAGTCCGACCATAATAATCTTCCTTATTCATCTCAGCTCCTTTACTGATGAGATATTTAGTGACATCAAGATGACCGTACTGGGCAGCAATGTGTAATGCAGTGCTACCATAATTATATCCCTTATTAACCTCAGCTCCGTTACTAATGAGATATTTAGTTACATCAAGATGACCATTCTGTGCAGCAATGTGTAATGCAGGACAACCATCATTTTCTCCCTTATTCACTTCAGCTCCTTGACTGATGAGATATTTAATGACATCAAGATGACCATTCTGTGCAGCACTGCATAATGCAGTCAGACCATCATTATCTCCCTTATTTACCTCAGCTCCATGACTGATGAGAAATTTAGTGACATCAAGATGACCATTCTGTGCAGCAATGTGTAATGCAGTCCAACCATCATTTTCTCCCTTATTCACTTCAGCTCCTTGACTGATGAGATATTTAGTGACATCAAGATGACCATTCTGTGCAGCACTGCATAATGCAGTCAGACCATCATTATCTCCCTTATTTACCTCAGCTCCATGACTGATGAGATATTTAGTGACATCAAGATGACCATTCAGAGCAGCAGAGTGTAATACAATCCAACCTGTATTATTTTCCCTATTTACCTCAGCACCTTGACTGATGAGATATTTAATGACATCAAGCTGACCATTCTTAGCAGCAATATGTAATGCCGTCCAACCATCAATATCCCCCTTATTTACCTCAGCTCCTTGACTGATGAGATATTTAATGACATCAAGATGACCATTCTGTGCAGCAGTATATAATGCAGTCCTCTCATTTTTATTACCCTTATTCACATCAGGACATTGACTGATGAGATATTTAATGACATCAAGATGATCATTTTCTGCAGCAATGTGTAATGCAGTCCGACCATAATAATCTTCCTTATTCATCTCAGCTCCTTTACTGATGAGATATTTAGTGACATCAAGATGACCGTACTGGGCAGCAATGTGTAATGCAGTGCTACCATAATTATATCCCTTATTAACCTCAGCTCCGTTACTAATGAGATATTTAGTTACATCAAGATGACCATTCTGTGCAGCAATGTGTAATGCAGGACAACCATCATTTTCTCCCTTATTCACTTCAGCTCCTTGACTGATGAGATATTTAATGACATCAAGATGACCATTCTGTGCAGCACTGCATAATGCAGTCAGACCATCATTATCTCCCTTATTTACCTCAGCTCCATGACTGATGAGAAATTTAGTGACATCAAGATGACCATTCTGTGCAGCAATGTGTAATGCAGGACAACCATCATTTTCTCCCTTATTCACTTCAGCTCCTTGACTGATGAGATATTTAATGACATCAAGATGACCATTCTGTGCAGCACTGCATAATGCAGTCAGACCATCATTATCTCCCTTATTTACCTCAGCTCCATGACTGATGAGAAATTTAGTGACATCAAGATGACCATTCTGTGCAGCAATGTGTAATGCAGGACAACCATAATTATCTCCCTTCTTCACCTCAGCTTCTTGACTGATGATATATTTAGTGACATCAAGATTACCATTCTGTGCAGCAATGTGCAATACAGTCCTACCATCTTTATTACCCTTATTAACCTGAGCTCCTTGACTGGTGAGGTATTTATTGACATCAAGATGACCATTCTGTGCAGCAATTTGTAACGCAGTCCAACCATTTTTATCACCCTTATTCACCTCAGCTCCTTGACTGATGAGATATTTAGTGACACCAAGATGACCATTCTGTGCTGCATAGTGTAACGCTGTGCGATCTTCATTATTACCCTTATTCACTTCAGCTCCATGACTGATGAGATATTTAGTGACATCAAGATGACCATTCTGTGCAGCAATGTGTAACGCAGTCCAACCATTTTTATCACCCTTATTCACCTCAGCTCCTTGACTGATGAGATATTTAGTGACATCAAGATGACCATTCTGTGCTGCATAGTGTAACGCTGTGCGATCCTCATTATTACCCTTATTCACTTCAGCTCCATGACTGATGAGATATTTAGTGACATCAAGATGAACATTCTGTGCAGCAATGTGTAACGCAGTCCAACCATCATTTTCTCCCTTATTCACCTCAGCCCCTTGACTGGTGAGGTATTTAGTGACATCAAGATGACCATTCTGTGCAGCAATGTGTAACGCAGTCCAACCATTTTTATCACCCTTATTCACCTCAGCTCCTTGACTGATGAGATATTTAGTGACATCAAGATGACCATTCAGAGCAACAGAGTGTAATACAATCCAACCTGTATTATTTTCCCTATTCACCTCAGCTCCTTGACTGATGAGATATTTAATGACATCAAGATGACCATTCTGTGCAGCAATGTGTAACGCAGTCCAACCATCATTATCTCCCTTATTCACCTCAGCACCTTGACTGATGAGATATTTGGTGACATCAAGATGACCATTTTGTGCTGCACAGTGTAATGCAGTACAACCTTTATTATCTCTCTTTTTCACCTCAGCTCCATGACTGATGAGAAATTTGGTGACATAAAGATGACCATTCTGTGCAGCAATGTGTAACGCAGTCCAACCATTTGCATCACCCTTATTCACCTCAGCTCCTTGACTGATGAGATATTTAGTGACATCAAGATGACCATTCTGTGCTGCATAGTGTAACGCTGTGCGATCCTCATTATTACCCTTATTCACTTCAGCTCCATGACTAATGAGATATTTAGTGAAATCAAGATGAACATTCTGTGCAGCAATGTGTAACGCAGTCCAACCATCATTTTCTCCCTTATTCACCTCAGCCCCTTGACTGATGAGATATTCAGTAACATCAAGATGACCGCTCAGTGCTGCATAGTGTAACGCAGTCCAACCATCATTATCTCTCTTATTCACCTCAGCACCTTGATTGATGAGATATTTGGTGACATCAAGATGACCATTCTGTGCTGCACAGTGTAAGGCAGTCCAACCATTATTGTCTCCCTTATTCACCTCAGCTCCGGTACTGATGAAATATTTAGTGCTATTAAGATCACCTTTCAGGGCAGCAGTGTGTAATGCAGTTCTACCATTATTCTTTTCCATATTCACCTTAGCCTCTTTATTTGAATGTATCTGAACTTCATTCAGACAAAATGACAAAATTGAAGGATCTCGCATTCTTACTAATGTATTTAGTGTATCGAAGTCTGTCTTCATTTGTTCATCGCCCCAATCCCGCCATCTTCCGTACTTCTCTCCGTAACGAACTGATTGTAGATCTTCGAAAGTGTTATTCTCGTGTTCATCGTACTTCATCAGCAGGTCGATGAGATCATTCCAGTCCTTCCTATCGAAGGGTTTAGACCCCAATACCCGGAGCTCTTGGAAATTGGACGGGCTTCCTGCATGTAGATGTTGTGGATGCTTACATGACCTGCATGTTGGTCGTCTGATATCTACAGAGAAGGCAGGAAACCTCAATTTGAGATCAGCTTGTAACTCTTGTTTAAGTTCCCTTAGCTCGGACCTGAACTTGCAATCGTCCGTGTTACATGGTGAGAAATTTGTGAACAAAGTAACATCTCGTGTTTCTGTTGACCTTAGTTTCTTCTTGATGTAGCCTATTACTTCTTCTTCTGCACGTTCTCCGAAAATAAGCTCTCTCATGAAGAGCTCATTGGGACTACCATTTGTTTGAGAAACGATGCAGGCAATTATATTGCCTTTGCGTCGATTCAAGTCGGCTCGTTTGTCCTCGAACGGATGCAAGCCACTTTCAATGAAATGTTCTAGAATTTCCTTGCCTGTCTTAGGCGTTTGTAGTTTAACGTCAAATAAAAGAGAGATTCCAGAAGTACACCTGCAAAACAAAAATCAAAAGAAATTACTAATTCAATTATAGCAAAATGTATACTGTGGTTAATAAAGAAGATGATTATATATTTTCTCCCACATGTCCTTTCGCATATGGCAAGACCAAGATATATATATATATGTCAGTTATATCAAATATGTAACGCAGTTTAAATATGATAAAAACACTATGGATTGGTCTTGTCGTCGTTCTGTTGGCCCATAATTCTTTAACTTTCAAGCTACATTATTGATGTAATCATATGCACAAGACGGATTCCAATTTCCATCATCATGGGGCCAAATCTAATGGTCGACGATCGCATATGTTGTTTCTTTAGAAAGTAAAGTGTTACAAATTGTCATTTATTATTATGATTATTCAATCAATTTGTATACATACACAAACAGACACACGCATATATATATCGATGATTATATCGACAATATATATATATATATATATATATATATATATATATATATATATATAGTAAGATAAATGACCATTATGAGATGGTCATTAACTATACTTTTCACTAAGCAACTATGAGTTGCCACCAGCTTTGTGTTCGAGGAAGATTTCTTTCTCTCTCTCTCTCTCTCTCTCTCTTTCTATATATATATATATAACACAAAATGATGGCTGACCTTTACATCGGAATATAAATTTGAATGTCATACAATTGTTAAGTTATTAACAATGATTAATAATCAATTAATAATTAATCGAAAATTATTGTAATTATCAAAAATTATAGTAAATGATAATGATAATAGCAGTAGTAGTAGTAGTAGTATATATATATATATATGTATATATACCCATATTTCACTGGATTGTGTATTAGGTTTATTCCGTCATAATAGGGACTAGTGAGTCCCTATTAGGGAGACACCATGGACAAAGAAGACAAAAAAACTGTCTCCCTATAAATACCATTGTAGTGACATATATATGAAGGGCTTAATTCCAAAAGGAGCTAAATACATTTGTTACGGCTACCAATCTAAATCATCAGTGCAAAATTTTGATATAACTAACCGAATTTTACTATCTGTATGGATATTTTTGGATTTAGCTCCTTTTGGAATGAAACATCGAAAAATCCCCGTCTTTAGAAAAGTTTAAACAATACAAAAAAAAACAACAAATTAACATCAGAAAAGATGTAAAATGTACTCTGCCAGCAATATTAATGTGTTTTATGTTGAATATCAATTGTTAAACGTGTTTAAATGTGCAGAAATAGACATTCGACTAAGGTTTCATTCCAAAAGGAGGTAAATCCATGAAAATTAAAATTATAAAGAAATCTTAGAAATTGAAATTAATTGCTAGATTTTTAAAAACATGATTGAATTAATCTAAGACAATAGCCCTATCATATATATCAAAATAAAGTAACAGTGGACAAGGGAAAGTGGTAAATCCAAAAACCTTAATTTACTCAAAAACGCTATATGTGGATTTAGCTCCGTTTGGAATGAAACTCTTCATAATATATATATATATATATATACATATACATATATATAAATTTATATAATGTGAAAGGAAATGAGAGAATAATGGTTGCGTAACTTAAATGAAAGTTCCCCAGAGCTGTCCTCCCTTTTTGAAATTTCTGCAAAGGCTGAAAAAATGTCTCCGTCGGGAATCGAACCTGGGTCGTTGGCTTAGAACGCCAATGCCTTAACCCCTGGACTACGGAAACGGGCCAGTGGTTTCGGCGGTTAAGGCATTGGCGTTCTAAGCCAACGACCCAGGTTCGATTCCCGGCGGAGACATTTTGTCAGCCTTCCCAAAAATTTCAAAAAGGGAGGACAGCTCTGGGGAACTTTGATTTAAGTTACGCAACCATTATTCTGTCATTTCCTTTCACATTGTATTTAATTTCACGAGAGTTGCCAAAGCTGTTGTATATGTTATTTCCTTACAATTGTATATATGTATATATATATATATATATATATATATATATATATATATATATATATATGTATATAATGAGAGATGTGCAGATGAGTTTAGTTACCGTTCGGTTGTACCATCTTAAAGGTATTAGATAGTTTTGGGAAGCCCTCAAAAACTTTTCGTGAGATTTCTTTGATTTTACTTAATAAATAGCAGGGTACTAACATAACTAAGATGCTGTGAAGTTTTTTCCTCCTCAAGTGAAATATTTATCGAATTAGAGGTGAAAAGAATAAAAATCCCTGGCCCAAAATAGAGGGGATGTAAATTCGAACAACGGCCACACACATTACTCACACGAGGATTGCTGTGTGTTATAGAATACGCTACACATAGTGCGAAGCGCTGGGTTTATTGTGTGGGGAACCTTCGGGTGGATATGGTCTCAGCGTGAGGCAGTGAAAAGCCGTTACCTAGCGTTTCTTACAGATATTTACACTAAAATTTGTTCGAAATCTTGAATGGAATGTTAAATAATCTCGTACATGTGCCTTATGATAAAAGGAGAATAGTATGTTCGATAAGATTCTTGCCAGTATGATTTTTGCTACCGAGACTATCTATGAGCTTTAATGTAACTTTGATATAATTATGTGATAGAGTGATTATGGAAAAGATGATGCAGGTCTCTCGTTAATTGAAAAGCTTTGGGTTATCGGTCGACTTGGCATTTTTTGAACCAAGAAATATTTATTCCGTTGAATCTCTTTTTGTTGATTTGTGATCCTAAGTGGTCATACAACAATTTCAGCTTTGTTGCCCAAGGGGCAACTTTGAGACTTTGAATAATTTGTATAAATCCCAAATGGCGCCTGCTAGCCATATCATAACCCAACTTTTGAACTAAATGTCACATAATGGTGTATGATTCCTGTATAGGGGTTTTGAGGGGGTAGAATTCATTTTTAATGCTAGTTTTGCAGTTTACGGTACTAAAAGGGTACTATGAGGGTGCATATGTCATACTCGGGGTGGTTAGAACTAATTAATAGAATAATTCACTAAAATATACGCTCAATATTTGTCACTAAAGGGCCCAAGTTAAAGTTATTGTTGAACTTGATATAGTCTATAATAATTTGTTTAGATATGATATGTCTTTCATGGGTTTGCTGCCGAATCCCTTGATAATGTTATTTTATATTGAAAGTCAGGTCACAGTTTAATAGCCATTGGTCACAAAGGTGAAATTCAAATAACTATCAGATTTGGTTTATTGTCAGGGCGCAGAGAAGAGTACCTGTATTTTGAATTATGTCCAACAAAATTATGGATAATAATACAAAATCAATTTATGATACCATATGATGAGTTTCATTCCAAAAGGAGCGTTTCGAAGTAAATTATTTTTTTTTTCAATTTACAACATTCCATTGTCCACTGTTAGTTTATCTTAATACATATGATAGGGCTATTGTCTTAAAATAATTCAGTCATGTTTGAAAAATCTAGCTATGAATTTCACTTTCAAAGAATTTTTTTAAATTTTAATTTCCATTGATTTAGCTCCTTTTGATAATAAATAATAATACAACAATGCTTTTATATTTATAGCGCATATCACTGCCATTGCGTCTCTATGCGCTTTCAGAAAGGGAAGAATAAGGATAGACAGATGCTATAAAATGCACAATATAGCTCATTCAAAATGCTTTTTGAACAGGTACGTTTTCAAGACGGTTTTAAAGTGAGATATTGAGGATGAATCCTTCAAATGAGATGGATTAGTATTCCAAATGAAGGGGCAGCGTGAGCAAATGATCGCTCTCCATAAAACTTGGTCTGAATAACGGGACAATGTAAACGATCTTTCTGAGCCGATCTGAGATTGCGAGAGGGTAATACTTTACCAAAGATTCATTGATATATTTTGGAGCCATTGAATAAAGACACTGATAAGTCAGTAATAGTACTTTGAAAATTATGCGTGATTGGACTGGAAGCCCATGTAATTGTTTTAAGACTGGAGTTATATGAGTACGGGTAATCAATCTTACTGTAGAGTTCTGAATTGCTTGGAGTTTATTTAGCTGGGAATCTGACACATTATACAGCAAACTATTACAGTAGTCTAAATGACAAGTCACAAGAGCCTGTACAAGCTTCTTGGTGGTCTTTAAATCCAAAAACTGACGAACCTTTCCAAGTTTACACAGAGCAAATGATGCTGATTTACACTTTAATGAAACAAATTTGTTCATAACCATATTCTTATCAAATATCACGCCTAGGTTTCTGGCTGTTGTGCTGGGCAAAAATGGAGGTATTAGCGAACTTAATAACTACTGGAAGTTGAATTCTTCTGCGGAATCGAGTTGTAAGATGTAAAATCTAGGTTATCTTATCATTCAATTTAAGACCGTTCAGGATTGACCATTGCTTGATCTCCTTTACACAACATTCCCCTTGGGAGATCATTATGAAGGTCACATGGTTTAAAATAAACATATATCTGTGTATCGTCAGCATAACACATCCCTGACATTCCATTAGACCTAATCACGTCACCCAACATGCCCAAGGGAGATAAGTACATGGTGAACAACATCGGGCCGACCACAGAGCCTTGAGGGACACCGATATTTGGTACATGAACTGATGATTCTAACCCATCTATTACAACTTTCTTTTGTCTGTGCCTCAAGTATGATTCAAACCAACTGTAAGCAAGGCCTGTAATGCCAAACCTAAGTTTCAACCTTTGTAATAAAACATCATGTGTGATAGTATCGAAGGCCGAAGAAAAATCGAGCAGTACAAGTATGGTTTCATAACCTTTGTATAAAGAGGAATGAATATCATTCGATAATAACAACGCCGTTTCATAGTTGTGGAATGGTCTATTTGCAGACTGTATTGGAGACTGCAGATCATTATCTGACAGATATGTTGTATCTGAAGTACTGCAGCTCTTTCGATAGTCTTTCCAAGAAATGAAAGATTAGCAACTGGTCGATAATTCTTCAACACTTTTGAATCTAACTTAGAGCCTTTAAGAAGAGGGAACACTGTAGAATCTGTTTTGTTTAATTTGTTTAAGATGCATGTTATATAAGGAACAAGTTCGATAGTACACTTCATCACAAGAGACGTTGGCATTGGATTTAGTTTACAAGTTGTTGAAGTTGACTTCGTAATAATAGTCTCAACTTTATTTACCTTTACTTGTCTGAACCTAGAGAAATACACATTACAGGGCTGTTCTGGGATTACAACTGGACCAACATACAAGCCAAATCATCAGTTATTTGTTTAATCTTATTCACAAAGAAATTCTGAAAACGTTCCGGTAATGATAAAGTCAGAATCAGGTTTAGGAAGATTCAAAGAGGGCTTAGGCTTAAACATCTTCTCAAATTTCTAAAACGGAATGAAACCTTAGTCAATTGTCTTTTTCTGTATTTTTAAATACGTTTAACAATTGAAATGATACACATTAACAATGCTAGTGAGTACATCTTAAATCTTTTCAAATGTTTATTTGTTGACAAATAAAAAACAAAAATTCTTATCTTTTCTTAAGACAGTGATGTTTTGATGTTTCATTCCAAAAGGAGCTTGATTTGATTTATTCATATACGTACATAGATCATCAAGGGTATAATCACTAAAATGTTATATACATATATGAATGGATCGTCGTAAGCTTTATCTAAAGCTTGATCCAAAAATATTCTGAAAGATATTAAAACTCGGTTAATCTTTTCAAAATTTTGAACTGAATGTATACTGGTAGCTGCAACATATGCTAAAAAATCTGAATACATTACTTTAGGGAATGTGGTTAAATGAGGAAATCCTCAATGACCATAGTGGGCTTAGCTCCTTTTGGAATGAAACCTAGATTTGTAACCATAATTTTAATTCAACTTTCAAAAATATTATCTTTAAATGCGCTATAGTGCATTCTATTCCCATGTCTTAGATGCACATTTAAATCTTTAAAAATCAATTTTGGTCAAAAATAGATTTAGCTCCTTTTGGAATTAAGCTCTTCTGTCTTCATATATTCAAATTTCTGATTGATATCAGTCACAAGGGGTCAATTCAAGGTCAAAGTTGGACTTGATAGTGAATAAAGTGTATAGTGGATACTAGAACGGTAACTTAATTTTCATGTACATCAAGTTAACAAAAATCATCAGTCTATAGTCTTACTGAATCGTCCTAGCATTTTGTTAAAACATTATTTAGCAATACCTTCTCTCCCTTAATTACTAGGCTCACTCGAATAACGGGAACTAGTGCCCCACTTAAAGATGATATTTTAACTAAACGATATGACGTTCAGTCAACAAGTGGTATACTGTATTGTGACATAACAGATCACCTACCTGTGTTCCATATTACATTGATTCTGATTTTTCTGATTATAAAAAGGAAATAAATGTATTTTGATTCTGAATCTGAATGTGAATATGGATGTCCAAGAAGGCAAAGTAGTCATATTAGAAACGACACAACCCTTCAAGTTGTGGGTATATACATCTGTCTATAATGAGATGATGTATTCCCTTTAAGGTGTTCAGACACTAATATAAAATGGATGTATGGATAATAATCAAATGATTGGCTGAGAGCCGGTCACGTGACATGCATCAGTTTTACTGTCAAGTCTACCGTGCATTTTTTGACTAACAAACGTGCATTTTTTGACTGACAATCGTGCATTGCACGTGTGCATCAATGTGATCGCTAATGTTAAATCAAGCAGCACGTACCAATTGAAGCAACGCGCATACCATGTTCGTATCTCGCCGCACCAGGGTATGGAAGTACGTGCAGCTAGCTAGGCTAGTGATTACGCGCATCGCTGTACATAACAGCTAGTATAGCGCGCTAGCCCCTTGATTTTTTTTTTGTTTTTATCATATACACGGTACGGTATAGATCAACAGTAATTTCTGCCAGTACTATATAGATCTAGCTCTAGAGATAAGATACGATAAGATTTATTGACTCTATCGACCCCCTCTCGGGGTATGAGAGTACAGACAAAGAAACATATTCACAGTTATTATACATACATTATAAGTTTGAATATATAGTACATAAAACATTGTATTACATTTTTTTTTTCAAAACTAGCCATTCTGGCTGTTTGACTATGCTACCACTACGAGTACATACAGTTCTATCTCTCTTACTTTATGTACAATGGCATTCTTTACTCTTTTCTTTTGGTGACTGAGTAAATTGCATCATAATACTTCTGGCAAATTTTGCTATTTTCTTAAGCTGGCAAGTATTAGCAAAATTGAATAACTGGGATATTTGTAACCCACTTGGTCTACTTTTATATATTTTTGTTGATAAATACATACGCCTTTCCCTCTGAAAAAAAAGGACATTCGAAGATGAAGTGAAACTCATCTCCTAAAATTGAAGATACGGAGGGTGAACACTTCATTTCACCCGACAAACTCGCATCAAATCTACCCTTATTTACAGGTAATGCATGCGACCTACAACGGAATAGACAAAAAAGTATTTTTCGATCTCAAGGTCATATTTAAACATTCTGTAATTTGTACAGATTCGGTGTGTCCACATTGCAATTTCCATTCCTGTTGGAACATGTCAGAGAGTCTGTTTCAAAGCATTAAGTATCCATTGAGAACTATAACCACCGCCTTGAGCATGTTGAGATAGCCAGACATTCCCTAAGCGTGCGTATTGAAAAGTATCTTCAATAAACTGAAACCAAAGTAAAGTGAAAAATATTTGAATACTTCTGCTGCTTCCCTTTAACTATCTTCAACCAAAAACCGACCATTCTACATTTTACATAGTTTGATATCAATCCACGACCAGTTTCACCGTACACCATACAGTCTGGTGTACACTTATTTACATGCAAAATTGTCCTTAAAAACTTTCTATGGAAAACTTCAATTTGATTTATACATTCAAAACCCCAGACTTCACCACCACACAATAATATAGGTAATACTAAATGATCAAATAAGTAGCATTGTGTATCAATTGATAGCTGTAATCTTTTTTCTTTCACCAGCATACTATATAAGGCCTTCCTAGCCTGTGTTACTTGCTTAGAGATTGCTTTTTTAAAGTTACCATTATAATTGAATCTAACGCCCAGGTATATAAAATCATCAACTACATCAATCACATTACCATCGTAAGTAAAGGTTGGCATTTTTCTGATTTTCCCTTTGGAGAAAATAACAATTTTAGTCTTACTTGTGTTTACAGTTAACTGCCATGTATTGCAATCATCTGCCACGCCATTCAAGGCTAATTGCAAATCTTCCTGACTTTCTGACAAAATTATAGTATCATCTGTATATAAAAGGCAATATAATTTTTTTTTTAAAAGTTTCCACTTCTTCAGCATTTAGATAACTATGAACATCATTTACCAAGGAACCCAGTCCCTCATAGAATGTCCCTATATGTTGCTGAAAATAATTCAAATACGTAGCAAATAGCAAGTGGGAGAGGTTCTCTCCCTGACGTACACCTATTTTACATATGAAGAAGTCTGAACATTTTCCACTGACTGCTACGCATGACTTTGCATATTTATAAATGTTATTAATGATGCCAAAAATCTTGCCATTCACGCCCAGCCTCACCATTTTTCAGCCATAAGGATGTTCTGTCAATCAGATCAAATGCTTTTTTTAAAAATCAATAAATGCACGATATGGGCGTTTTTTTCTTTTGGAAATATATATCAATTATCGTCTTCAGAACAAATATATGATCAGTCGTTGAATAGCCTGAGAGGAAACCAGCCTGTTCTTCGCCAATTATTTCTTAAGCCTCAAAATATTTGGTAATTCTGTGATTTAAAATAGAGGTAAAAAGTTTTCCAAAACAACTTAGTAATGTGATTCCCCGATAGTTTGGGCAAGGTGTACACACAAAATAAGACAGCTAACTTCATAGTTATAATTGTATTTTCAACCTTTAAGTATTATCCAAGAGGAAGTTGAAGTCCTACCCTTTTGATTTACCAAAATCTTTTCTCAATTACATTTTTTTTTAGGGTGGATCGTAGCATGTTTGAGAAAATGATTTCAAAAAAATATTAAAAATCTATGAAACATATTTAGATGTTTGAATAACAAAATATGAGTTGTATGCATTCCTGTACATCAACAGAAATCAACTTGCATTTGGGTTGCAGGGGACCTTCAAAGCTGCCAAAGCAAGTCCTTCCGTAAAAAGAGTTTCCATGCAGATTGGAAAACATTGTTTGCAAGTTGAAAGATGAGAGCTTCAAAAAGACTGTCTCTCCCGATGACCTATTTCAAGTAGGACTGGCACCATAGATTACCGAAGACTCAAGCTGCATTATATGGAATAATAGCACATTGGCCAGTTTTAAGGGAAGAAGAAATCTCACCAAATATTGATAAATGATACAAATGTTCTCTAGAATTTTTACCTAATGATATTGATAATATACTAATTTTTGACACATCTAGTTGTTTTAAATAAACTCATGTAAACATACGCTCCTTGATGAGAAATCTTGAAGACCTGAGACTGGTGTATGAAGATTGTATCAGTACTAAATTTGATATTATTGGTTTATCAGAAGTTTTGGACGTGACTAATGCATGTACTTCTGTTTTAGATTTAAAAGGCTATACTCTTGAAGTAGAATGTCGAAATGATGATTTGAGAAGAGGAGGGGTTGGAGCCTATATTAAATCAGACCTAAAGTACACGCGCCTAAATTGTGACAAAGTCCATGCAGAATCTTTATGGTCACGATTACAAGTTAGCATCACTAATAGATAAACCCACACGAATAACTACCAATTCAGCAACTCTTATTGATAATATTCTAATATAAATTCTACTCAAATTCAGACTGGAATATTTTACAGTGATATTACTGACCATTTACCAGTATTTCAAATAACTAACATGTCTCCTGAACTCTCAACCCCCCAAATATCCTTTTGTCCTTTAATCTGTCACACTGATTCCTCATCAATTAATTCCTTAAAATATGATTTATCCATTATTGTCTGGGATGAAGTTTTAGCTTCTGATGATATTGATAATGCTTATGATAAATTCCTAAGTACTTTTAAGAAAGCTTATGAAAGTAACTGTTTCTTCCAAAAAAGAAAGAATAAACGAATAATCCGTAAACCTTGGATAACAAAGTCTTTATTGAAAAAAAAAAAAAAAGAAGATAAGTTGTATAAAAGATTCTGTAAAAAAAGAAATGAGTCCACAGAAAGTAAGTTTAAAAGATATCGCAATAAATTAAACACAATTTTAAAAAAGGCTAAAAAACAATATTTTTGTAACCTACTGCAGAAACACAGAAATAACCTTTCAAAATTATGGAATATTATTAATGACTTAATTGGAAAAAATAGGAAACAAAATATTTCAACCTGTTACTTCGTGAAGGGTGATACTAAAATAACAGATAGTCCAACCATTGTTGAAGAATTCAATTTGTTTTTCTCTAATATTGCAACAAGAATTAAAGCCAACCATGTTCAAACTTCTACTCAAAACTTTTCTTCCTTTCTTTCACAAAACTGTCAGAATTCTATATTTTTCAACCCTACAAATGAAACTGAAATTATAGACATTGTTAAACATTTTAAAGGAAGTAAAAGCATGGGATTTGATGGTATAAGTCAGTCAGTTATTAAGAAAGTTATACATTTTATTACTAAGCCCCTTGTTCACATAATAAATCTTTCATTTTCATCCGGTAGGGTTCCTAAAAATATGAAAATTGGTAAAATAATTCCTTTATTCAAAAAAGGAGATCCTCACTTATTCTCAAACTATAGACCCATAACTTTACTCCCCTGTTTTTCTAAGATTTTAGAAAAGTTAATGTACAAGAGACTTATATATCACATCAATAAGAACAATCTTTTAAATAATTCTCAATATGGCTTTAGAACTAATTCTTCATGTGATCTTGCCTTGGTTGATCTGCATGATTATATTCTAAATAACATGAATGCTAATTTACACTCATTTGGTATATTTCTTGATTTGTCTAAAGCCTTCGATGTAATTATCATAATATAATTACTTGTTAAGTTGTCCAATTTTGGTATACGTGGCATTGCACTTAAATGGTTTCATGATTATTTATCTGATCGTTTTCATTATACTGTTTATGATAATTCTGTTTCTCATCATGAGAGGGTCCGGTGTGGAGTCCCACAGGGCTCCACACTGGGGCCTCTCCTGTTTCTGATTTATATCAATGACTTATGTAATGTTTCATCATTTTTTCATTTTGTCCTCTTTGCGGATGACACAAATGTAATTGCTTCCCACAATGATTTTGATGTCCTTTTAAAAAAGACAAATGAAGAATTGGTTAAGGTTTTTAATTGGTTTAATGCAAATGAATTGGTAATAAATTACAAAAAAACAAATGTCATGTACTTTAGTAAAGAACATATAAAACGTGATATTTCTGCTGTGAAAATACATATAGACAAAACCTCTTTACATTGCTCTAAAACAGTCATGTTTCTTGGTGTAATTTTAGATGATACATTATCTTTTAACGAACATCGTTCTACCATTGTAAATAAGGTTTCCAAAACTGTTGGAATTCTGTGTAAACTTCGTGCCAGAAAAGGAATTGTTTATGTTGTATAATTGCCTCACCTTGCCACATCTACAGTATTGTAATATTATTTGGGCGAATGTTGGTATAACCAAATTGGAACCCTTACATAAATTACAAAAGAAATTATTAAGAATTTGCACAAATTCATCATTTAGAGCTCATTCGCGTCCTTTATTTTTGCGTCTTAAAACCTTGGATATTTATGATATACACAAATTTCAAATAGCAACTTTAATGTTTCGCACAATTCATAATATTATTCCTAGCAAAATTTCCGAAATGTTCGTTATCAATAAATTCATTCACTACCATAACACTCGCTCAAGTAATAAATTTCATTATTCAAAAGTTCAAACTCAGTCACTACTTAATTCTGTTAGACATTATGGTCCACGACTATGGAACAATCTTCCAGACGATGTAAGAAGTTCTACTACTATAAATTCATTTAAAGCAAAGTTGAAGAAATTATATATTGATTCATATTCAGGAAAACCCATAATCAATTGAATTACATTTACCATTACCCCCCCCCCCTCCACCCCGTATGTTTGCTGGTGTTTGCTGTTGTTTTTGTCTGTTTTTCTGCTTGTTTTTCTTTCCTTTTATGATGTATTTGCTTTGACTTTTGTTTATATAGGAAGCTACGCCTCACAAGTTTTTATAAAACTTTTTATTGTAGTTTCCTTTTTTCTTCAATCGGATATGTATATATTTGTATACTGACTTTGTATGTTTTTGCCATTGTTGATTTTTATGATTGAGAAAATGAATAAATTGAACTGAACTGAACTGAACTGAACTAATACACTTACAATAATCGTTGCTGTATAGCAGGGAGGTGGTTTACAAATGTTAAAGAGTTCCGAGACAGCTTGTTAGATACACTGGAACAACTCAACATTGATCAACATAAATGTGTACTCCTAGGTGATTTTAATACATGTATGTTAAGTGTAGAAGATGTAGGTGATGATTTCACCTCATCTCTACAATGCGTGGGACACGGACAATTAATTAAATCGCCCACAAGAGTAACTAGAGAATCGTTTACATTATAAGGCCAAATTTATTCAAACATTGATATGGTTGAATGTCTTTCAGGGATCATTCACACTGACATCTCGGATAATTTGGCAGCGTTTGTAATATTTACAAGAATATAGCCAAGGAATGCTCAAATCAGAAATATATTACGTATCGGTGCTATAGGGAATACAATGTTGAACAGTTTAAGGAAGACCATTCTGTCTCGAACGGGGAAGAAGTATTCAATTGCCACGATGTGAATGTTGCATACTCTACTTCTGTACAATTTTCTCTAATATCTGTGATAAACATGCGCCACTAATAACTAAACGAAAAGAAAGATATCAAAAGGAAACCATGGATTACGACAGGGATAATTAAATCAATACGAAAGAAACACAAGTTGTAGGCAAAAATCTTAAGGAAAAATCACGATGAGGATGATGTGAAAAAATTAAAGAAATACACAAAATGTGTTGACTACGGTATAAAAGAATGCAAAGAGAACATATCATAACAATGCATTAGATGTAAACCCGTGGAATACTAGTAAGACTTGGGGTATCATTAATAAATTATTAGTCGAAAAGAAAAAAAAAAAAGTCGAAAATCGCTGAGGTAGACATGATTATCAAAAGGGTCAGGAGAAGAAATACACTTATTACATCTATGTATGATGTTGTAATAAATTTTATCGTACTTTAGGCGATATAAATGATTTACATTGTCGGTGACAAGTGTTATGCGCGGCGCCCCTTTTATTTAACCGCGGGGCGGCAGCTACAATTACATTAATAGCTCGCCGCCACCCCTTTGCGGTCGCTGCGCGGTCCTTTTCATGTGGATAATAGCGCTATGATGAAAGAGCGCGTATATTTATTCACGGCTGATGAATGAGAAATCGACAAACAGTTCGAATTGAGCATTTTCGTGGCTTTTATTTAACATTGGTTACTGTCATTTCCACATGTATCATTTTACCATGGCGGTACATGAATTCACACCAATATTATAATTGTATTACACACAGATTTGAGTATCCAAACCAAATACAGAACTAGTGCTGGAATCTATGCTGAAAAAATGAGGAATCATGTGAATAAATGTAATCTGCACCCCATACATAAACCTTAAAATCAAAATATGTGAAATCCAAGCGTGTAGCCAGAGAAGGGTTAAACCCACGGCTAGAAACCCCCTCTCGTAAACGAATGTCCCCTCTGCATTGCCACGAGCCCCCCTTGCTAGCCGTCAGGAATGCCCGATCAGACGGGGAAGTTTTTTATGTAACCCGGATGCACCACCCATTCCCAGCTCTCATCAACGATTCCAGCAAAAGTGTTGCCAACCGGGCCCCATCACTTCCCTCCAGGTATACCTCCCCGCATGTAAAATCGAGCGAGGCTCCTGAAATTACTTGTCTTACGAATGGTAATATAATTTCTTGCTAATATATGTAAGTGTGATGAAGGCCCAAATTGATAAATTCCGTCAAAGAGCAAATTAAATAGCTCGCCGCCAAAGAACACGGTTTCACTGGAAATTCAGCTCGAGGTGAAAATTCTCACCAATGGTTGAAGCCAACTTATTAGCAAGGACGAATGTATAAACACCACGGAAACCATATATCCGGGTACCGCAGGCAGCCTTGCATTTATTTATTTTTTTTTTATTACGAACGCCTAGACGCAATAAACTGGAACACTGTAAGTTACCTAACAGTCCAGTGGCGGATCCAGGGGGGGGGGCAATCCCGGCCCGTGCCCCCCCTTTTGAGGGAAAACAATGCAATGTGCCCCCCCTATTTGCGATTGTGCCCCCCCCCCCCTTTTCGAGCAGAAAACCTTTTTTTTTTTTTTTTTTTTTTTTTTTTTTGCTTGTCAGAGAATTATGGAGGGGAACTGGACCCCAGAACCCCCCCCCCCCCACTGAGCGACTTTTGGAGGGCTGGCGAAAATTTTTTTTTGCTCGTCACCCCCCCCCCCCCCCCCCCCCCCCCCCCCCCACTGAGCGACTTTTGGAGGGCTGGCGAGAGACCAAAAAAATATGGGTCTTCCTCCAAGCAGTTTCCCAAAGTTGACAATCCTGCATTTGTGTGCCCCCCCTTATACGAAATCCTGGATCCGCCCCTGCCTAACACTGTCGAAATGCAATATCTTGCCATGCGGTACCTAACCGGAATCCGGACATAACTCCCTAAACTTGCATTACTCCAATATGATAAACCTTACTTTATAACCGCCACTAATTACCACCATAAAATGAGAGATCTCTGCATAAGTATAAACATTGTGAGGAGGCTATGACGCAAACGAGCCCTCGATAACTCTCATCTGACCCGTTGCATAACATATTAACAAGCCTGTTAACGGTAAAACTCATAAGGGCTCTAGGCTAAAGAGACCCCCTTTATGGACTATCTTCGACTCTGTTAATTGTTTGCTCATTCACCGAGTAAAAGACATAGACAATAAAACATTCGTATTTAACGTTTGCAGGTAAGACACAATAAACATCAAAGGGATGTATACAAATAGGAAGGGCAGCTGCTCGTTAACCCTTTCGAGACAATTGACCACATTTGGCGTCTCGGCTCAACAACTCCTGATCCAGAGCCGTAAAAATACATCAAACGCATAAGTAGAAAGAGCAAAACTTTATGCATATACTGTGTCCATTTTTGTTGCAGGACCATATTGCATTAGATGCCAGGAATTTTTTAAAAAGGAGAGTAAGCGTTAAAATCCTTAAATTAGCAAAGCATTCAGAGGTTCAAAATCACTGTTTGTTTGTTTTTTTTTTTTTTTAGAAGTTGGCAATTTTCTCAACTTTTTGCCAAAGCTCTTAACCATGTATATTTTTCTAATATATTACATTTTAATAGTACCATGTAGCATTAAAAGAATAAAATGATTGTTGCCAATTTGAAGAACAAAACGTGATCGGTTTAGCCCTTAAATAATTCCTGTCCCGAAAGGGTTCAAAACCCTACTGACCGGAACTCGTTGTCCGTGCCGATCTGCTTGGGAGTGGGCGTGACCAATACTTAATTGTACGTCTGAACCTCTTAGCAATGTCCAAGACGAAGAAATATGTCCCAGCATCTGAAAAACGTACCCCGTCCGGACGAAAAAACTCACGAGAGGTATGTACGTACCATCTCCGGGTGCTCTATGTAGCTACCATTCAACCTCCCAACAAGGGACCTTGCATATCTGAAAAACGTACCCCGTCCGGACGAAAAAACTCACGAGAGGTATGTACGTACCATCTCCTGGTGCTCTATGTAGCTACCATTCAACCTCCCAACTAGGGACCTTTCATACCTGTTCAATGACCGCCGCTAGCGGTCGACGAGGCCCTGCTATTGACCACTTCTAGCTCTCTTGAAAAATCCCTCTTTCTCTTTGCCTTGATATCATTTTATTTGTCCTCACGTGAAGTTATATGACGGCGTCGAACCAGCGCCAAGAAAAAGTGACGATAGGAAAGCCATTGTCTCGCTTAGATGGAGTCCCCTTCAGCCGTGCCAGGTAATCGCCGCCCCACAGCCGAGCTCCCTGCTGCCCTTCTGCTGAACCCGCCGGGCCGTCTAATGGCGTCCCGCACGATCCATACGGCAGGGGCTGCAAAATTAAGAAAAACTTTTGGGAGTATCTTGCACTAGGGACATGTAATCACAATCACTGAAAGATAAATTCTTTTCTGACCCTGTGATTTTCATGTAAAGAAACTGTTTCAAAGCAAGTGGGAAAGTTCATTAGTTAAACATACACAGGTGCCTATATAGTGTGAGATTTTTAGGATTGTTGAATTGACAAAACATTCTCTCTCTTTTCACAACAAGTAGTTTCGCTGCACACAGAAACAAGTATGCGGGACCACCCAAATCTGGCATGAATGTTCAGCCGAACAGTCCCATTTCGGGTAATACCTGTCATATTCCCAATATGAGGGCATTAGAAGAGTAATCCTCAGCAGTGGACCATTTTATTATGATAATTCAATGTAATTGACATGAAAAGAATGAGAAAGCCCGCAAATTATTTTCACCTTCCCCAGAACTGAACCTTCCCTTTAACAATCATTAGAGTGTGTCCTGGGCCCAGTTGCATAAAACCTGTCTTCAATGACAAGCTGCAAAAACTGTTAAAAGCTACTAAAATGCTTGCATCCGATTGGCTGAGAGCAAATTTGTCTGGAAAAAATTACCGACAAACGCTTGATAAAAGTACCCCACTGGCGTCTCTGTACAACTCTTTGGAACCTGCAAAAAAATTTCCAGGCATCTTGAGCCTGTAATATAATCCCAGTATCTCAAGTGTTGAGTTGATGCATTCTCACTTACGTTAATAGTGCCAATATACCATCTCGCAATTTGGAAAAACGTATGTTATTTAGTAACTCAGTCTTAGCTCTGGGTGGCAATGTATTACTTAAAAACACTACAATAAAGTGGTTGAGGAGTTAAAGTTTCTTGGTTTACTTATTGATAATACAAAAGTTATCTTGGAAACCACAGCCTGTGTATCTGAACAAATTGCTCTCTAGAAATGTTGGTATTATAAACACAACGAAATCCTTGTTTTCCTCACTGTTGTTGTATTCCACTGGTTCTACCCGTCATAAATTACGGTGTTCTTGCTTGGGGCAACTCTGCTTTTAAAGTCTCAATTGGATAGACTCTCAATTGTACAAAATGGGTGATGAGAATGATTTTGAAAAAGCCTCGACTATGATGGAGTGCATAGGCATTGTACTCGCCAATCATCTTTCTTTCATTTCTTCGTACTCACCTTGCCCAGAAAACATTAATTTACAATTGGCCCATTTATTGGAATCATCTTGATTCAACTCTAAAGCAAGCTTCCTCTCTTAAATCTTTTTGAAGTCTGAAACATTATCTAATCAACTCTTAGAGTAAAAGTTCATACCAATTGTATTTATATTTGCTCTTCTGCTTTTGTCTAAACATAACAAAAACATAACCATTCCATCGATCATACTTACACATACTATGATGTGTATCTGGATTTTCTACTAGAGCCCACTATAAACCCAATAGGCTGAAATTCCATACTCAGAAAATAAAAGTTCATTTTTATTTTCATGTTTTATGTGTGTTTCCTTTTTTTTTATTTATTTATATTTTTTTTTACGCACACCTAACATACCATAATTACATATGTTTTAATTCTCTTTAATCGGGTAACCTAGCTGTGCTTTTCCATAGGTTCTCCCATGATACTGCCTTTTCTATTGACTTATGTAACTTTCACTTTTGATTACCTTGAAATTGTTAGTGACTATGATATCCGTATTCAATATTCGAACTATGAATACTGTCAATTGTAGTGTTCATGGCAGATTTCTGCAGTATTATGAAATTCATTCATTCATTCATTCATAGATCTAGACATAGTGCACATAATGTAAGCTCCCTAATGAATTCATTTGCAAAGCATTATGCTATAGGCCACCAACGTACGAATATGATAATAATCGTGATCATCATAATAACAATCATAGTAGGCCTAATAATAATAATAACCATACTGATAGCAATAACGCAGAATAACGTTTGTATGGCAGTTAATAGCCTTCTGTTGTAAAAAACGCACAACGTTCCGACTACAGGTCAATAACCGGACATAAATGTAGTCTACGAAAGGAAATTTAGAAATCTATACCGGTACTTAATTATGAACCGATAAGGAAATATTTGAAGGTTAACTCGGCCGTACAATAAATCCAAAGCACTATGTCTAACTAGTCTACATGTAGGCTACAAAGGCGCTGGGAATTTTTTGCAATTGAAATGGATGAAATGGATGAACTTGGGCCACCTTCGATAAGTATGTTGCCAATATACCAATTCCCTTCCGTTTATACCAATAGTCGGTAGGCCTGCAATGTAATGATATAAATGACTGGACGTGACAGTGATTAGGTAATATTAATAAACTGAATCCGATTAAATCAGGTCAGCCCCGACGACCATGTCATTTAGGCCTACTGCCTGGAAAGGCAGCTGTTCCTATTTTCTGCAGCAAAACAAGGCGATATAATCGCCCCGCCATGTATTTTCATTCAACCCTAAACTAAGCCTTAGGCTTACCAGCGGCTAAGGGAGAAAACTTCCAACATAACTCGAATCCTGCTGTGTCTCAACCCATTTCATCTAGATCCAGACAGAGATATAAATCTACTTTCACCTCCCATGTTGATGTTACTTTGTTAGGTCAAGATCCTGTGCTTAATATTCCAGGCTCTAAGTTGAGCCAAGAGTAGATCTAGGTCTAGCATTAGAATCATCGTAACAATTCTCTCTAGTAATTGTTAAGGTTAACAATATTGCAGGATCCGACCTCCGTCAACAGGCCCTACCCTAAGTTAGGAGCCCCAGGCCTAAACTCGGCCCTGCATGTAGATGCGACGTTTGTTAACCCCAGACCTTGATCTATCAATTCAATACCATTTCCCGACTCACCGGATACTTGTTGAGGTTCCGGTCCTTGGGCTTGGACGGTCCTTGGGGTTGGACTTGGCCTTGGGCTTGGACGGTCCTTGGGGTTGGACTTGGCCTTGGGCTTGGTCTTGGTCGTATTGGTCCGCAAGATCCGAGCCCGCTGTCGGAGGTTATGATGTTTCACGGCCTGCAGAACCAGCTGATATAGAATTAGGCCTACTTCGCCTATGCCTACGGCACTATCGCTCACTTCGTCCGGACTCCTTCGCCTTGACAGTGGTACCGTACCCGTCTTCCTTCGCTTTCGGCATGCCGGTTGCTGATTCCAATTTACAGCACGGACTAAAGTAAGGTCTAGTCTAATCTATACGTACAAACGAAGTCACTGTGCAGCACCAAAATTAATCATCTCTCCACTGGAGTTAATAACAAAATTGATGTTAGCGAATTCCAAAAGTCGAACAATGTATTCAAGGAAATTGACGGGATTTCCACTGCCGATGCAAAAACAAAGTCAACGTTAGTTAGTTCCGGTAAGGATCCAATTATATTTTGGATTGTCCAAATCAACAGGACCTGCCTCTACCAAAAGCCACGAGAGAATGACAAAATTTCCATGAGTACACGCTTCCACAATCGCGTGTTATGCGCTCCGTGTGCAAAAGGAAGCGCGCATCCGGAAACGCGCCACAAAAGCGCGCCTTGTCTAGAGGCGCCAAATTCGTGACAAAAATGTAAACAGTCTTATTGTTGCGTCACAATGACGAGCAAAACCAAAACAAGGAGCGAGTGGGCTACCAGCCGTGTATAAATATGTTTGAAAGCGTTTGGCAACTCTTTAAAAGTTCTTATTGTAGCCTATATTTAGCAATAGAAAATAGCGAAGAGAAGTCAAGTTCCCGCGGTTGAGGTGTAGATACTCATTCTGCCTGCTGATTTGATGGAGTAGGGATATCGCATTAAAAGCTCGCAATTTTATTAATTTTGGACGTTAAGAGCTCGCAATTTTTATTAACGTTGGACGTATTAGTTGATTTCGTCTTCGGAAGTTACACTTGATCTTCTTCATTTGGAAGTGGATGTTGTATTAGGATAATTAGTTATAGTGTAAAGCTAGTGCTGGTTGACTATGCCAAAGGCAAAACAGAAGTCAAAGCGGGCCGGGCGCCCAAAAGCAGTGAGCTACCAGGTTTCAATTCCACGTCCTGGTCCGTCGGTGGCTGCGTCAGAGGCGCCTTCACGCAGTCTTAGGAATCGGAGCGGAGTAGCTGAGGCTGCATCTCTTCTCCAGCCAATATCAGAGGAGCCTGGGCCGTCGGTGGTGCCTACTCCCGGAATGTCGGGTGAGTGTATTTTTAATTTTAGCTCGTAGTTTGCTCTGATAGGGACATTGTTCATTTGAGTACGGGTCCCGATATAGCTCAGCAAGTGCCGGATAGTGCTTTTTTATTGTGCGCTACGCCTCGGGAGGCGCTAGGGTTTATAATTAGTCGCGCTTAATTTGCAGGAGAAGATTTGGAAGAGCGAATTCGTAAAACTGGGTGCGTTATTTAAGAATGCCCCCGTTTCGGAAAGTAATATTCCCATGGTGTTGGCTTTATCGGGGTTTATATTGCAGTTGCAACCCCATCGAAAAGTACCGCGCATAACCTGGATAGAATAGTGAATAAGTGCCTTTTTGGTTTATGCGTCGGTTTTTGTGGAGAAACACTTGGCTCGCGCGTCGGAGATGTTCAAATACATGGACATTGTCCGTACCGCGGCCCGGTTCGGCGGCTACGGCTGGCGCACTTACGATGTGCAGTTTCGGCTAAGGCAGGAGAAGGAACCCACGCGATCATGGGCCATCGTTGATAGCGAGCTGTGGCTCATGACAGCTGCGGCGCAGTACGTGCATTCCCCTTCCGCCTGCAGCAACAACGCCTTAGGCAGGGGCAATTTTCGCCCCTTTGGCCAATCGACTCAGCGGAGAGGAAGTGCGGTCCGCAGTCATGTCGCCGCGTGCTTCGGCAGGGGGATCGGGCCTGCGCTGCTGTTACGGTTTCAATGGGGGCCGATGTGTCCGTCGGCCTTGTGTGTACACCCACCGTTGCCAGCGTTGTGACGAGACCTCGCACGGAGCTTCCCAGTGCACAATCAAAGACCGCCAACCTCAGGATCCGCGCTCCAACTCCAATTAAACTGCACCATATGATTCCTTTTCTCAATAGTTACGATAAGGTAGAAGCACAATTCTTATACGATGGGTTTGCTAAGGGGTTTCGCTTAGGGTACATGGGCCCCAGAGTCACTGTTAAATCAAGAAATTTGCAATCTGCTAAGGAGGGGAAAGATGTCTTGGTACAAAAATTAATGCAAGAGGTAGATTTGGGGAGAATTGTCGGCCCATTCGAGTCTCCGCCGTTTGAGAATTTCCGGTGCTCTCCCATTGGCTTAGTTCCAAAAAAAGACTCCTGGGGAGTTTCGAATGATCCAACATTTTTCTGCCCCAAGGAATAATTTGGTTAATGGGCAAATAGATCCTAAGGATTGTTCGGTCGCATATGCCACATTTGACGATCCCATTTCGTTGGTGCAGGGAGCTGGTAGGGGCTCATGCATGGGGAAGGCGGACGTTAAGTCAGCCTTTCACCTGTTGCCCATTCACCCAGATGATTTTGACCTGTTAGGCATGTGTGTTGACGGCAAATTTTATTATGATAGATGCATGCCCATGGGCTTTTCCGTTGCATGTTCGGTATTTGAAAGGTTCAGTTCATTTTTTGAATATTGCTGCCGCTGAGTAGCCGATTCCCGCGATATTTTGCATTATTTAGATGACTTCCTGTTTTGTAGGGAAGTCTGAGGCTGAGTGCACACATTTGCTATTTAGTTTCAAGGGCGTATGTGAACGATTCGGGGTGCCAATTGCAGCGGTAAAGACCGTAGGCCCAGTTACCAAGATCACTCTCTTGGGTCGTGGGGCACATTCGTGTCCCACAAGACAATTTTTTTTTTTTGCAGGCGCTAATCCGCACAGTTTTGAAAAAGGAAAAGGTCATGCTCAGAACATTGCAGTCAATCATAGGCAGTTTAAACTTTGTTTGCCGTGCGCTCGCTCCCGGTCGGGCCTTTTTACGGCGGCTAGTCGATATGATTATCGGCGTTAAACAGCGCCATCACATGATTCGCATTACGCTTGGAGCAAGGGTGGACCTACGGGCATGGCAGCATTTTTTTTTTTCGGAGTTTAATGGTAAAGTGTTGTTCGTGGAACCCCATACCTGGAACGGATGCTTCAGGTAGTATCGGTTTCGGAGTTTATTTCAGCGGGAAGTGGACACAGGGTAGATGGCCGGCAGGGGTTAATACACCTAAGTATTCCATTGCCTTCCTCGAGTTGTTTCCCATAGTGGTTGGTTTGCAATTATGGGGCGCCGATTTGGTCAACAAGAGAGTGTTGTTATGGTCGGCTAACCAAGCCGTAGTTGCAGTTGTTAATGCCCAGACCTCCAAGTGTCCAATGATCATGTACCTAGTCCGTCAATTAGTAATGATATGTCTACAACATAACATTAGGTCAGGTTTTGCTATGTTCCTGGGGCGCGCAATAACATTGCCGATGCTCTTTTTCGTTTCCAGAACGCCCGCTTTCGTCAACTTGCTCCAGACGCAGACCAGTTGGCAATTCCCCTTCCGCGCCATTTGTGGGCGATTTTCACCAAGAGTGGTCAGATTTGTTAATCGCATCCCATGCCCGTAATATTTATGCGGTGTATTAGCAAGTTTGGGAATTTTTTTGTAAGTTTTTGTTTATTTATTTCCCAGTTCACAATGCACTTTATTCGTATGAACAGGTCGCGCTATACATTTTTTTTTAATTTATCGCTGCAGGGATATGCGGCTTTTATCGTTATTTATATATTTGGGGTATTATTTCGTTTGAGGACGGAAGGGATGTTTGATGCGACTATGCATTTTGTCATCAGTCGCTTGTTAGTTGGTTGTCGCCGTCGGCATTTTCGGACTGATGTGCGTTGTCCGATTATTATGTCGCTTTTTACAAAATTGTTGTTGGTTCTCCCTGTTGTTTGTAATTCATATGACGCTATTTTATTTAAGGCATGTTTTTTGGTAGCTTTTTTCGGGTTTTTGCGGATTGGGGAGTTTACGGCTTATTCCCAGGCAGTGTTTAGCGTCAGCTTGGGAGGGCGAGACGTTATGGTGGACGGTATGGCACCCGGGCGGCACATTCGGCTGCACATTCGATGTTCAAAAACTGACCAACAGGAATAGGGTTGTTATATTTTAATTCCGGAAGCTGTCAGCAGTTCTTTATGTCCCGTCCAGGCTGTTTTGGGCTATCTCGCCGTCAGACCGAAGTTCAGCAGCGCATTTGTCTGTCGTTTTGACGGGAATAATGTGACCAGGTGGGAGTTCACTGCTATTTTGAGGAAGTGTTTGTCCTTTTTGGATCTTCCGACATCACGATTCGCCTCTCACTCATTCCGAATAGGTGCGGCTACAACTGCAGCTATGGCCGGTTTTGATGCTGAGGAGATTAGGAAAATGGGGCGTTGGTCTTCCGACGCGCATTAGCGATATGTGCGTATGAATATGTTACCCATGGCGTGAATTCTCATTATTTCCATACTCATTTACATTGTGATAGTTCGTAGCAATGTTTCACGCATGTCGACGAATACTTTATATAATGTCGCGCAGCATTTGTTTTAATAATGTATGTACTTATCTAGGAAGGAATCACATATGCATTTTCTAATCATATATTCCAGTTTTTGTGAAACAAAGGCGGGGATATGTCTGTTCGAGTATCAATGGTTATTGGGGGCTTTAAATGGCCTTGCATGTTATCACAAGTATTACCATTTATGCACAAAATTCTTTGGTTAATTGTTTTTATAGTAATATTTGACATGAGTTAGAAGGTTCCTATATGGGACTCATAGCTGTGAACAATAGGCTGCCGGAAGATTTCTTTGTGTTTTTTGTTGCAGGTTGCCAGCCATGTACAATCCTGCTGGTGGGGGATTCTATGATCCACTGGGTAGCCAACCATGCAAGTCGTACCGGGAAGCTAGATTTAGGGCTATCAGCTTCCGTCATGTGGAGAGGACGCAGGGGGCTTCACTTGGGCTCAGCTCGTGAATTATTTCCGACAAGTTCTCCCCTCCGTTCCAGAGTTCCGCCTGTCCCACATTTTAGTGCACGTGGGGACGAATGACGTGGGTCAAGCCAGAAAGAA
Organism: Heliocidaris tuberculata; assembly: GCA_025618425.1. Classification (NCBI taxonomy): domain Eukaryota; kingdom Metazoa; phylum Echinodermata; class Echinoidea; order Camarodonta; family Echinometridae; genus Heliocidaris; species Heliocidaris tuberculata. The sequence goes on from CM046833.1 coordinate 49,542,757, forward strand.
CGAATTGTTTTTGCTCCTGGACGCAACGCTTGGTGGGCTGCATGAGCTCCTTCACAATTCACGAATCATTTGGTCCAATATCTTGCCTCGCAGGAAATACAGCCAGTTGTGACGACGAACAGCCGAAGATCGACCGTACGCGCCTCGCATTGAACAAGCATGCCAGGTCCATATGCCGCAGGATCGGGGGCTGTTTCGTGGATCACCCGGACATCAAGCATGAGCGGGTGGTGCTGTTTCGCAGCGACGGAATTCACTTATCTCCAGCTGGTAATGAACTATTCCTGCGCAGTCTTTTTTCAGGTCTGGCAAATATTGCGTAGTCTCCGTAGTGTTGATAAATTTTTTTCTACATTCTTCGCTCTAACATTGACATAGTTCATTTCATGGGTTCCTAGTGCCGGACATGCTCGCAGGTGCATTTGTATCCTGTTTGTCAGGTCCCAAGAACAACCAGGAAAGTACATGTATTTATAAGAAATACTGTATACATTGACAATTACTAATTTAGTGTTATTCAGTTGTAAGCAACGGATCGCACTTAATTTGATTTGGGGAGGACCCCCTTTTATTATCACCTTTTCCTATGGAACAAGAAGTTTGATTTGAATTTGTTATTGTTTTAGCTTGTTGTTACAATGTTTTCATTGCATTACAACTTTTTTCTTTCGGTCGTCGGCAGGATTATTGGGGTGCGTTAGTGCTTTGGTTAAGCCTCATTATCGCCAAGTAATTGGTGGTCATTGTCATTATTCATTGTCATTAGTCATTTCACATATGATACTACATAGCTTAGCATTTGAAATCATAAAAGGGTATAGGAAATAACAGATATTAAGTATGTTGGCATGTTATAAGTCGTTTAATATGTTACGTTTCATCCAATTCTACGCACAGTGGCGGCGGGCTGTGCCCGTGTGGCGGCAAATTGTAATTTTTTCGCCCCTTCGCATTTATACTTGTTGCACACCACAGTAGATTACCTCATGGGAAGGTTGACTTTTGGAAACATGATTTTGATTATTCTAAGTGGCCATTGTTCTTTTAGAGCACCAAGTTGTTTACCAGGCATTTAAGTCCTGTTGTTGGCGTATAACCTGTACTCGCTGGTCGACGTAGTTCTGTTCACCTGTTTTTAATGCAGGGAACATTATTGCATTTTTATGGCCGGGGGGGGGGGGGGGGTTATATTAGGTATAACCTGTACTCACTGGTCTAAGTAATACTGTTCGCCTGTTCAATGCAGGGACTCTATTGCCCAATGGCCAGGGGGGGGTTAGAAGGTACTCGACTGTTGGTTGTTTAGATGCAGAGAGTATCGTGGTATGCACATGGTGGTTCCATGTTGCGTATTTAGGTGCTGAAATTTGCATGAAAGTGATTTTAAGAATGAAAAGATGATTCGGAAAAATACCCGGGTCCTTCCCTGAGAGGAATCGTGGTAGTGTATACTGTATTTATAAAGGGTTATGATAATTATGCCAAAGATATGACTATAACCCGTTTGTACCGATTTACGAAGTTTAATTTGGAAATTGCTGATATTGTGATGTTGATATGCAGAGAGATATCCTCAATTAAATCGCAGGTAATGGCATAAACATTGTTCTGTTTCATTTTGTCGCTGAGAATGTAATAAATTTTATCGTTGTTTAGGCGATATAAATGATTTACATTGTCGGTGACAAGTGTTATGCGAGGCGCCCCTTTTATTTAACCGCGGGGCGGCAGCTACAATTACATTAATAGCTCGCCGCCACCCCTTTGCGGTCGCCGCGCGGTCCTTTTCATGTGGATAATAGCGCTATGATGAAAGAGCGCATATATTTATTGTAGCCTATATTTACCAATAGAAATTAGCGAAGAGAAGTCAAGTTCCCGCGGTTGAGGCGTAGATACTCATTCTGCCTGCTGATTTGATGGAGTAGGGATATCGCATTAAGAGCTCGCAATTTTATTAACCCACCGCCATACCCCCTTTACGCCGCCATTTCATTTTTAGGTGGTCTGTTAACAGACCACCTATTAATTTCGTCAGAATTTTCTTTATTATTATTATTTAACTTTTATTTTTCTCCCACTTTCTTGTGAACATGATTCCTCAAAATCGGCTAAGTCAATTTTTTTCAAATTTTCGTCAGATATCAGGTCTTATATGATCAAGCTCGGGTATCTTTTTCAAGGTCATCAGGTCGTCGTGACGTCATCCAGGCGCCATTTTGTGAAATCAAATTATCGATATCTTCATAACGAGTCATCAAAAATGAACCATTTTTGATACACATGAACTTCAGGTCAAGGGTCAACATAAAATGTCATCAAAATCCGCGCGTGCATCATGACGCGCACGTACGCGCGCGTCAAAATTTAGAATTGCTCAAAATCACTTTTTAATCAAAGGAGAGTACGGTTCAGGACATTTTAAGCATTTCAAAATTTTCCGTCCGTGCGCGTCCGCGCGCGCGTTATGCGCGTACGCAGCGCGTATAGAACGTAAAAACTCCGTTTTTTTTGCATGGTTTGTATTCATGACACTATTCTTGACAATTTCCAACTATTTACAGTCATTCTCGACCTTCTGTATTGCCACACGCGCGCGTCAAACTTTCAAATTCGTGCGCGCGTCAATGGGCAATATAATGTAAAAAGTGGTAAAAACATGCCTATCTAGAATCCGCCATAGCTCGTCAGAATGAACCGGTACCCCCAAATTTTATTACATATTCTGAAAGCCTATGAGTTGTAAATTTTGATTCATGCAAAATTTTGGCCGATCGGATTTTGTGACGTCATCATATTTGCCTATGAACGCAAAAATTCAATTTTGAAAAAATGACGTCATATTTTTTGTATTCATTTGACAATATTTCAGTAATAGTTTGTCGATTTTCTTCCAAATTTTGATATGTTGTAGCTGAGACAATTCTCTACAAGATCAGTCACCACGATTTTTCATTTTGACAAAGGCATCATGGCGTATTTTTGCGATTAAAGGAGGTATGTCAATTTTTCTCATTTTGCGTGCATTCTCTATGGGACATGACTTTTTCTCAAATCTTGATTCTACATTCCCGTCTTCTTTGAGCAGTATCTCTGTTATTTCTGCTCGATTTTCTCCCAAATTTTGGTATGTTATAGCTGAGACTATAAGCTTTTACAAGTGTGCCCTCCAATTTTTGATCAGATGTCGGGATCATGCCCTTTTTTTAACTACAAAATGTCATTTGAGAATCCCGTTTTTCGTCTACGTGTTATCTCTATTGGAAATATTTTGGTCCATTGGTAAAGCACGCGCCTCCCATTCCGGCGACCCAGGTTCGACTCCCGGTGGGTCCATTTTTTTTTTTTTTTTTTTTTTTTTTTTTTTTTGCCTTTCATTCTACCATCTTCTTCGACTATTATAACATATACCATCACAAACAATGTAAAAAACTGCCTAATTTTGCGTGTTATGTCTATTGAAAGTAGTGTGCAGTAGTTTGTGTAGAATCTCATTCCCTGTCGTGTATTAAAGCTAAGGGGATAATCTTCCACATGTCCTGCAATATCAAATCGTCCAGTTCGTTATCCCGATTTCTCCAAATCGGCTCAGTCAATTTTGTTCATATTTTCGTCAGTCATCAGTCCTAATAACGTCAAGTTCCCACATCTTTTTCAAGGTCATCAGGTTATGGTGACGTCATCCAGGCGCCATTTTGTGAAAATCAATGTATGGTTATATCTTCATAATGAAATGTCATTTCTCTTTCATATTTGGCATGGTTAAGGTCACTGTCATTGCAGTCAAAGTCAATTCGTTAAACGCGCGCGTACGCGTACGTCCGCGCGTCCGTACGCGCGCAAAATTTAGAAATGATCCAAATCGTCCCAAATTCATTTTGCAAACGTTTCATGCCATTTCAAGCACTTTTCGAAAAATCGCCCATAAAACTGAACCTGTAGGGGCGCTATGCCACTTAGGTTATCGTGGTTATTGTCATCATTATTGTCATTATGACATCATTATCAATATATCATTATCGTCATTGTCATCACTTATATGACCATATCTTATCATCATTGTCGTCAACATTATGATTATAATCTTGCAGAAATATTATCACACCTGACAAAGCACTTTGCCACAGTGAAAGACAGACCACCTAATTCGTCTTCAGTGACGAATTGAATTTCTAGTTATAGTTGTTTTTGATATGTTTCATAGTCTGGTGTTACTGCAAATGGAATGTGGTATAACGTACAGTGTTATTAGTAATTATGCCCCAGTCAAGTGGATCTTGATGTCGAAGCAATGCTTGGCAGGTTGGGGCTTTCCTGCGCCAATTTTTCCGTATTACGGTTTTAGCAGGTTTTCACCCAATCCTGGGGTATTGGTTGGGGCCGCCTTCGTCCCTCTCTGCGGTCCGGGGCGGGTTTTTGTCGTCGTTTGGTGGCGCAGGGTCAGCACAGGACGGTGTTCGTCCTTGTTGGCGTAACTTGTCCACTGTATGGCGATCGGATGCTGCTCCGGGCGGTGGTGGGGGTTTGGTGGTGGTTCCGACTCTGGGGTTGTCCTAGCAAAACTAGGATAACTCTTAGTCCCAGTTAATATCCCCTCCTTAATTTGGTTTTCCTTATAATTATGTTGGGGCGGCAAATTGTAATTTTTTCGCCCCTTCGCATTTATACTTGTTGCACACCACAGTAGATTACCTCATGGGAAGGTTGACTTTTGGAAACATGATTTTGATTATTCTAAGTGGCCATCGTTCTTTTAGAGCACCAAGTTGTTTACCAGGCATTTAAGTCCCGTTGTTGGCGTATAACCTGTACTCGCTGGTCGACGTAGTTCTGTTCACCTGTTTTTAATGCAGGGAACATTATCGCATTTTTTATGGCCGGGGGGGGGGGGGGGGTTTAAACGCGTTATAGCCTGTACTCACTGGTCGTGATGTTGTTCACCTGTTTTTAATGCAGGGAACATTATTGCATTTTTATGGCCAGGGGGGTTATATTAGGTATAGCCTGTACTCACTGGTCTAAGTAATACTGTTCGCCTGTTCAATGCAGGGACTCTATTGCCCAATGGCCAGGGGGGGGGGGGGGGGTTAGAAGGTACCCGACTTTTGGTTGTTTAGATGCAGAGAGTATCGTGGTATGCACATGGTGGTTCCATGTTGCGTTGCGTGTATGTAGGTGATGAAATTTGCATGAAAGTGATTTTAAGAATGAAAAGATGATTCGGAAAAATACCCGGGTCCTTCCCTGAGGGGAATCGTGGTAGTGTATACTGTATTTATAAAGGTTTATGATAATTATGCCAAAAATATGACTATAACCCGTTTGTACCGATTTACGAAGTTTAATTTGGAAATTGCTGATATTGTGATGTTGATATGCAGAGAGATATCCTCCATTAAATCGCAGGCAATCGCATAAACATTGTTCTGTTTCATTTTGTCGCTGAGAATGTAAATGAATTCAATAATTTCTTTGTAAATATTGGTCAGAACTAAGCGGATACTTTACATAATGAAAGTATGCCGTATAGACCTTACTTACGGGCACAAGCTGATAATTCTTTATTTTGGAAGACTGTAACTGTGGGCGAGGTTTCGAATCATCTTTCAAGTCTAGATATGAAAGAAAGGCTTGTGGGTTATGACAATACATGTATACCTGTACGATTGTTAAAAGATGGTGAAGCTTACATATCACCTGCCCTTGCATAATCTTTAATCTATCCTTAGAGTGTGGGAGGATGCCAGATGAAATGAAAACACCAGCAGTTCCACCTATTCACAAAAGGGGACCAAAAAGAGGAACCTGAGAATTACAGACCAATATCGGTTTTACCAGTGTTAAAGGACAAGTCCGGTCCCAGAATAACTTGCTTTCAATAGAAGCAGAAAAATCAGATAAACAGATCCAACAAAGTTTGAGAATAATCGGACAACCAATAAGAAAGGTGTTATTTTTTACGACATTAAAACTAGAGAAAAAAACGAAAATCACTAGATATATTGGCAACTGGGTAAATAAGTTTGTGATGTCATTGCCTCACAGCACACAAATTTATTTGTTTATAATAATAGCAATTTTTTTCAGTTTTTGTCCAAGAATATGATTTCCTTATAACTTGAACCAAGTTATAGTTATAGCAATATGTTTTCGTACTTATACACCTTCACTAAATATTTCACGAACCAAAAATTATTGAGATTTTTTTAAAAATTAAATATAATAATTATTAATTAATATTCGATTTTAAAAAAATCATATATTTTATGATTTTTTTCAGTAAAGTAATTACTGTGTGTTAGTGTTTATATATATCAAATTATATAACGTGCAGACCTGTAGATTAAGCCTTTACAATTCCTAGACAGAAAGGTCCACATGCACACCAACGGGGACGTGATGTTGAAAAGGTGTATTTTAAACGACATTGATAAGTATTTCCTTCGTTGAATTTGATGGCCTGCTGACCATAAGGTCGGAACATCGTCTAATATATACCATGCTGTCTGTGTTTGATGGTTCATCATAACCAAAGTAGGTGTTGTTGTTTTTTTCGTCTAATACCACACCAAATAATATGAATAATGTTTTCAATGACAAATCAGGAATCCTTAGGACTACCCATAACATTTCATGACGACCTACAGAACCTGCCTAAACTGAGACCTGAATCAAGTACCCCCCCCCCCCTCTTGATTTCTGCAGACAAACTGGATGAAGCAAGATTCTATTCCAAACGTTGCTTGGGGAAAGTCTTATGGCAAACATCAAGAATACAACCAAACTTGTGCTGGCTAGATCCCATTAGCATGCATCTAGGTTTTGAACAGATATTATATAAATAGTGCACGGTATATCTTGCACTCTGTTTTTGTTGAAATATACCTGCACTCGGGATGATTTGGCATTTGTCGTGCACATGATCCAGTATAGTGCATGGTAGACCGTGCACTACTTATATAATAGTGTCACATGGGCGGACTCAAATAAATTTCCAGATGATACTCAACTTGTGCCAGTCAAAACAGATTTACAATTTATTCCAGTATATATTAAAACTCCGATATCAAAACATCTCTCTGTGAAATTCAGTATTGTCAAACATGAAAATCGTATAAAAAGAAAAATGTTTTAACACGTCGAAAACGACAAAGTATATTACTTCAAATTATTACTCTGTTTTCACAACCACGAAATTCAACCTGACAAATAGGCAAAGGATCCTGCATTGATCCAATCCACAATATCCAATGTCCTTCAACTCTGTCTGTTTCTATACAAATAACTGCAAGCATGCATGAATAGATCCTGCACTGATCTAATCACATTTAAACCAGCTTCAATGTTTCATCAGCGTATCATACCTACCACCTCCAATAACCTCCTCCAAGAAATATCAATTAAACCTTTAACTTTGTTTCATTTCTTTATGCAATCATAACTCCTCTAAAACATTCTTATGAAAGGACCCTGTACTGATCCACCTTCATAGAATTATAACTTCAACCAGTTTCTCCTAACTACTGCATTTACTGATCATATTTCATATAAAGCTTCAAACTGCACCTCAACTTGACCTTTTCTTCAACAGTCTAACCTCTATCTCTATAAGTCTCTATTTTCATAACTCCTACTCAAAACTCAATTATCATCTCAAATCATAAAAATTCACATTGATCCAAATTCAAAATAACACTTCTCACTAACAACTGTTCACTCATCTTCAGAAAGTTTGCTTTGTCTGAATCTCTAGTCTCAAAGCCAATCTGCAAGATTTCCTTGATATTCAAAAAAAAAAAAAAATTGTTATTCTGTGTTCTCTCTCGCTGTTCTTCATAACAAAACTTATCTCGGTAACCAAGTCTTGTAATCGTTGGCCGAAAACTTCCACCAAAGACGGCGTTGTATCTCGTCAGCCCAAAACAATTCACTGACCCTTGTAGAAACGAGATATCCTAATCTTCAAGAATGAACAAATCTTGGAAAATGTCCTGATCTTGGAACCACTGAGCTCAACTAAAAGGACCTATTCAAGTTTACTATCCTGCACCCAACTTACAATAGAAATGTAAATTATTTAAACTCAAGTCAGTCACCGATGGTAAAAGGAATCTCTCACACTCTTCTCCTCACACACTTCTCATTTCTGCATCAAATTAACTCCTTGTCTCTTAGCAACCTGGCTGTGGAGTGAAAATTAGATGAAAGTTAGCAAGCTTTCCTGGGAAAATAAATAACATAAAATAAATGCATTTTCAGTGTGACAAATAGTAAACAGACCCTTAGACCTATAGGCCTAATTGTTATTCATTTAACAACGGTATTCCCCGTGCAAAAATTAAAACGATCGTGCACTATAACAAATGTTTTGCACGTCACGTCATGCGAATCTAATCAATCACAGCGCGTATTATACATACAATATTTACTATATACAAATATTGGGCGACACTAAAGATAATTGTTACTTTACATGGCATGTTTGCAGATAATCCCTACAAAAGTGTGGATACATCCATGTGGTATCCACCATGATCTGTATACCAGAACATCATCACATACATCATTGTGAACATGTGTGTGGTATGACGTCAAGGTTTCCAAGAGAAGAAATCTGACTTTTGAAGCTGATGCTCTGGATTTCGAAGTCCTTAGACCTTAGTCCTTAGAAGATACTATCAAACTGAAGACGAAAAGTCATGTCGATGGGTCTTAGTTCGAAATATCACTAAGTGTCATAAACTAGACTACTCAGTAAAAAGTTGAATGTCACTAACTTGGACGGTCACCAGATTATCCTTTCGAGTACCTATAATATTGCATTTCTCACTGGTACCAATCTTTATCGGGTTAGAATTTTGTATGACTTCCATTGGAAGGGATGTTATTAAAAAGCCCCAAGCTATTAGCTGCTTGGGACGTGAGTAAGGGGGAATTAGAGTACATAACTTTTTTGATATGCTGTTTACTGACGCAAGGCCGATGCACGGGGAAATTATTCGGTCATTCAAAAGTTACTCATCTGACGTTCAAGAATAACATCATCAATTGAAGTTGTGCCAGCCAGATATGCGTCAGGCTACGGAAGCACGGGGAAATTATTCGGTCATTTAAAGTTACTACATCTGACATTCGGGAATATTATCATCAGTTGAAGCTGTAACAGCCAGATATGCGTCAAGCTACAGATAGCTAAAGTCATAAGCAACGCCAATGATTAATTCGGGGTATAAAGCACTTTACCCCAGACAGTCACTTATGTTTCTAGTTTTACATTCATTTGCTAAACGAAAGTGACCTTTTTTTTCCATCAAGATGTATTTTGATAGTAAATTAGCATTAATTCTTTGTTCACCATGGATTGAAATCTGTACTACAGGAGTATATTATGTACAGTGTACATGACACAAGAGTTGAATGTGGCAGTTCCCTGTTTGTTAAACTGGTCGACCAAAGAGAGTAAAGAGTTACTCTGTCTGCCGGTACCAAACCTTAAAACAAAAGGATTATAATGCATAACAAAGTTCGTCTGAGATAAATCTTTCCTATTTATATGTGCCATTTACGAAGCATTCTTGACATCTGTGACCAAGTTGCACAGGAGTTTGACGTAACTTTGATTAGCTGACATGAGTTAAACAGTGAAAAAACACATCAAGGGATTTTTCACCCCGAAACCTACATAGGCATGCCATACTAATGCAATAGTATACACTTTATTCACTATCAAGTGCAACTTTGACCTTGCATTGACCCCTTGTGACTGATATTAACCGGAAAGTTAAATATATGATATTGTAACGAATTTGGATATCCAGAATTCATCAAACAATACAATTGTAGTAGTGCATAATAATTCGATGTAAATTGTAACTCTAGTCCTTGGCAACTTTTATGACTTAGTTTTTCGGCCTTGCCTGCGCGTCCAGGATTAAGTTGTTATTCGACCTCGAGCAGGTTTAGCCTCGTGTTACATAACGCCAGGGTCTTGCTCGTCGAGCGAGCGAGCTTGCCCTTGTGTTACGTAACGGCAAGGACGGACTTTCAGTCGCGTGCGGCCCTCCGACTGACCGTGAGCTGAGGTCATACTCTGTCCTCAGTTTGAGGTCAGACTCTGTCCTCAGCTCGAGGTCGGGTTGTGTCCTTACTCGGAGGACGGCCTGCTCAATATAGTTCCATATAAAAGCTAAAGAAAATCGAAGAAGGACGGACTTCTCGAGATCTCGCTCTCACCGCCAAGTTAAAGGGATTGATTAACTTTGCCCAGGATTGAAAAAAAAAATCACCGTTCCAGCTAATGCTGTAATCATAATTGCAAACCTTTAGGTCAGACAGGAATCGCCTGAGTTTTATAAGCTGATCGGTCGTTTATATATCAAGATATCTACGATTGAACATTGATGTCGGGATAGAGTACCACCGAACCCTAAAGAACTCTTACGGTTGGCATACCTCGCTCTATCACAGAATACCGTACGGGCTGGAGACCCGCTCTGAAATCGCCAAGCGCCGGTGCTTGGTTTTTGTGACTGCAGCGAAGCGAAGAAGCCGAGCGACTTGCGCTAGCGATCGCTAGCTTTTTTCTCTTTTTTAGGATAGTAAACGGGTTCCATTTTCCCTCATACTTTCACATATCCTTAGTTATATATGTAGTTAGAGGACTGCACACAATTCACTGGCATTTGAGATGATTTCACAATTTTTCACAAAGTTAATCAATCCCTTTAAGAACCCTCAGATTACAATTTATACGAGGACTAGAGTGCACGGTTATTGTACAAGTATGCTCTATTGTAAATGATGTTTCTCTACAATAAACTTTATTAAAGCTTACACTCATCTCTGCTCTGTTTATTTTCATAATTTCGTTACAATACCAAAGATTCTCTATATTATTCCATAACTTGTTTGTACATAACTTTGATTATAAGTACATGTACTATTCTCTGAGCCCTGACAATGAACGAAAAATGAAATATATTTGAATTTAGCCTTTGTTACCTACGGCTGTTGAACTTAAACCTGACTTTCAATTCGTGAAATCGACTTTAATTGAAAATATAGCATCATAAACGGATTCGGCACCATTAACCCATCTGATCAAAGTAACATTTATATCTACATACAGATAGCAAATGTGACCAGGCACCACAAAACCACCAAAAAGTCGCACTGTGTGATTTTCAGTTAGAGCTCAATCAAGGTGTTTTTGGTTGGCTTGGTCATATTTCAGTTTTGGGTATTTCCTGAAAGAGTATACTTTTTTCTAAGTAATCTGAAAATTTGGAGGCACCAAACAATCTGAAAGTGGTATTTTTGACAGGTTTTTTATTAGACTTATGTTTGTCTTCTCTCTATTTTATTGTATTACTTTTCTTTTTTACGACCCTGAATACTTGTCTCATTTTGATCTCCCATAACTTTAATACAGAGTAAGTTCTTGCATTGATACTTGTCCACTATAATGAACAGGATGTGCCTAATTAGTTTGCCAAGTTTTAGGACAATCTGATAATCCCTTCATAGAAATTTCTATAGAGTTCTAATCCTCATTTTGTCACCTTAGCACAAGACCTTGCAAGTCAGAGTGCTTCAATAGACTGCAAACTTTAAACCCTTATTTCTCAGAAGTAACATTCTGCGGGACTGTGCATTCTACTCTTTGTACAGTGAGTTAGGAACATCCAATTCTAATGAGTTATATATCATTTTAAAGCTGAGAATCTCCTCTTTCAGAATCAGACCTTAACTAAAAATTCATATCTGGCGACTTTTTGGTGGTTTTGTGGTGCCTGGTCAAAAATGTACTTTATACCAAGTTCATTTTTGACCTCGAATTCACCCCCTCTGACCAATACTATAGAATGGGTCAAGAAATCCCTGCATGGAACCTGATTGGTTGAGAGCCAGTTAGTACCGTTGAATTGTTTTTAATTACTAGCTGTGATATGCACTATCGATATCGATAACGAAACGATATCCTTCGATGGCAACTATAGAGTTATCATTTCGGAAGCAGGTGGGTGTGTTTCCGGCTTCTTCTTTGGTGACCTTCTTGGTGTTATCTATTATAAAGAATTATAGACCAATCTCTGTTAAACGTAGATTATAAAATTATATCAAAGTTACTTTCAAAGAGATTACAAGAAGTTTTACCTGAAATTGTGTCTTCTTATCAACTTGGTTATGTTAAGAATAGAAATGTTGGAGTAGCAATAAGGATAATAGATGATATGGTTTTTCGTACTTCTTTTTTTAAAATAAATGCTTTTTTTGATGGCCATAGATTTTGAAAAGGCATTTGATTCTCTTTCTCATTCGTTCTTATACAGAGTCTTCAAATCTGTTGGACTTGGACCATTATTTTGTAAATGGGTGAATATATTATATAATAATACTGAAAACTGTGTTATAAATGGATAAACATCAACAGGGCTCTCTTGCATAAGAAGTTGCGATTAAACGCAACTAAAAAAATTAAACGCAACTCGATTTTCAACCAATCAGGTTTGCGTATTTGGGACTTGCGTTTAATTTTTTGAGTTGCGTTTAATCGCAACTTTTTATGCAAGAGGGCCCAGGTTACTTTAAAGTTGAAAGAGGAGTCAGGCAGGGAGATCCACTATCTCCATACTTATTTATTTTGTGCATTAAGATTGTAGCTCATATGATTACAAATAATAACTTGGTTAAAAGAAATTTGTTTTGGAAATGCAGAAATGAAGCAGATTTTGTATACAGATGACGTAACACTCTTCATCAAAGATATGAATTCAATTAAGGAAATAAAACATATTTTTGAAGGCTTTTATAAAATATCAGGATTAAAGTTTAACATGGACAAGACATATATTCTGCCTTTGGTGTCGCAGGTGTCTAATCATACATTTCCATTTGGTAAGATAGTAGATGTTGTTAAAATATTAGGCATCATTAATCATTAATTCGATTTAAGTTTCGTGAAACTGGTTGTGCTCATATTGCAAAAATTTTGAAGAAACTTATCAACATGTGTTCTTTGAATGTAATAAGATAAAGGAAGTTTGGGAAAATGTGCTGATAGGCTTAATTTACCAATTCTGAAAAAAATTATCTTTGAAAGAAATTCATATTGGAATAATTGACAACACTATAAAACAGGGCAATTACTGAACCATATTTTGATTTGATTAAATTGACGATTTTTCATAGCAGGGAGAAAGGAGATCCCCCAAATGCAAAAGAAATTATAGACAGATTAATTGAAAATAAAAATCAAGAGAAAAAGCTTGCAATTGAATGGGATAACTTTTTTTCAATCCATTAAAAAAAATGGGAAGCCTTGGAAGGTTGTCAGTGATTTTTTTTTCCTTTTTTAGTTGTTTTGTCTATTTTTTCCTCTGTGTGTGTGTGTGTGTGTGTTGTTGTTGTGGGAAGGGCGGGGGGTGATGGTGTATGTTCTCTTATCCATTTTTTCTCTTATCTTTCCTTTTTAATTCAATTCTTCTTTCTCTCTAAAGAAACTTGAAAAAAAAAAGATTTCGTTTTAAATTGTTAAAATTCATTCGATATAGGATCTAAAGATATATATATATATATATATATATATATATATATATATGTATATATATATTTGTAAAGACTATTAAAGCAATTTCATAAAAAATGTACATTCACACTTAAGCGAAGTTATGATATGCGAAATGTAAAACTTTATTTGCGGTTTGTTTATGTGAAAATGCATTTCAATTCTTATTTTTTATTATTATTTTTTTGTAATGCAATGAATAACTTAAATAGACCTATATTGATATTATTATTCTTGAAATGTATATTTCGATTAGCAAATATATCTTACATGAAAATTTATTTATATTGTTTTGAAATGTGAAACTGCAGTTAGCAGTTATATTTATACAGAGGGCGTCCTGGAGATAACTGCTTCTGGCTACGTGTCATCGAAATTTTCGTTATTTTCATCATTTTTACTCTTCATAGTGAATACTTTATTAATATGGACTAAACAACGGACTTTTCCGTTAATCGGGAAATATTTCATCGTCATGGTATGTTGTAAAGTTCTTTTATCTTTGGACTAGTCTCCTCTGATTCTTCGTGGTTTAACCTTCTTCGTTCCCACGTACTCACTTTAGTGTTATGACTTTACCGCCGTATTTGAACAAGTCTACTTCGATTGGTCGCTATGTCTGAAAGCAACACCGAGTCTGATGAGCCACACAACAATTCACAGTCTCCCAATATCAAACTCAGATCTACTAAAAAGAAGCATAGATCTATGCATTCTAGTAAATCAAAGGCTCCTGCTAAATCTAAAACTAGCCCTAGTAGTAGCAGTAGTAGGACTAAATCCGGTAAACATGAATTTGCAGCTGAGACCATAAAGGCCCTCTTTAAGGATGAACAGTTTAGAGACATTCTGCGTGAAACTGTCTCATCTCTTCTCGCAGTATGTATTGCACGTATTGAGACTAAGTTGTCCACCTCGATTGAGCAAAACAAGAAGTGTATTGAGCAGCAACAGGGTATTCTTCATGAGGTTCAAAATCAAGTGGACTTGACACGTTCACATCTTGCTAAGCTTCAAACATCTCTAGGAAATGTCGAAACTGCCCTTGTGAGGAGCACAGATGAATTAGAAGAATTGAAACAGTATAGCCGTCGTAACTCCATTCGCATTCTAGGCTTACCTGAAACACCTAATGAAAACACCGATCAGCTCACCATTGACCTTGTGAGCAAATCCCTTGGTGTTAACTTGTCCCTCGCCGATATTGACAGATGTCATCGGGTTGGAAAACCACGTTCTTCGGTATCGTCTGAAGCACCTCCAGTTCACTCCACTTCAGGTTACAAGATGAAGAAGGAAACTTCATCAGAAGCAAGAGCTCAACACCAGTCCGCGAATGAGCCCCGTCCGCGACCAATACTAGTCAAACTATGCTCCTATCGCTATAAACGGATCATAATGAGCAAGAAGTCACAACTCAAAGACTCAGGATTCATGATTGTGGAAGATCTCACAAATAGGAATTTTCAGTTACTTATGGATGTCCGCAAATCAAAGCTGGTTGAAGCTGCATGGACAATTGATGGGAAAGTCTTTGCAGCGGTCAAGACAACTGGAAGTAAACCACTGAAGAGGTTGATAAGATCATGTGATGAATTGAAATCTCTCTGAACAATTAAATTAGATAAAGTTTGCATCACAGGGAGATGAAGATATCATAATGGAATTATATTTGTATAAAACACTTTTTGAAATCCTAAATTCTCCTGATTGATTAGTACCATGTATCAACTTATTCTATGCACCGTGAGGTGAAGATCTTTTTCCCGGTGCAAAGTCATTCATTATACTCTACGAACTGATATTGTTGTATTTTCACCCTCTTTTTAATGTTGTGTGATTTTGTGTGTGAATGTGATTGATTGACATTGTGTGTTAGGCCTGCTCTTCTCTTTCTTCACTCTGTGATATGTTTAATTACTGCAAACTATGTAAAACCCGTTTTCATAATTGTACTGATATATCTGCTCATGCACCTTTCTGTACTTGGTGTAATGCTGAGATATTCCCATTCAACAAGTGTTTGATGGACAGTGAATTTCTCTGGAATCTGTATAGTTACTTTGAACTTAATGAAAATATAGATATTGATAAATTACAATGTCTAACAGTAAACCCGTTTGATATGAACAATGAACTCTCTAGTTCTGATAATATCCTAGCTCATACAACTTCTTGCTCTGATGATTACTTTCCAGATCGTAACTGCAAATATCTGTTTTCCGAAGAATTTAAAACAAAATTTCAGAATTCTAATAAAACTTTTTCAATTTTAAATGTAAATGCTAGAAGTCTTTCAAGAAATTTTGATGAACTACAGTTGTTACTAAAAAGTTTAAATCATGCATTTACAGTTATAGCAATATCTGAAACCTGGTTCAGAGAAAACACTGTTGTTGACATGTTTGCATTGGATGGTTATTCTCTTGTCAATACTGACAGATCTGGGAAATATGGTGGTGGAGTTGCCATTTATATCATTAATTCTTGTCAATTTATAATGCGATCAGAATTCTGTAAAAGTTCATCATTTTGTGAAACTGTCTTTATTGAATTACCACAAGAAAATAAGAAAACAATTGTTGTAGGATGTGTTTATAGGTCCCCAAGTTCTGATATTGTTGAATTTGATGAGATGATTGATAATTATTTGCACAAATTGCGTAATGAAAACAAAGAAATTTACCTAGCAGGGGACTTCAATATTAATCTCTTAAATTATTCTATTGATACTAAAACAAATGATTTCTTAAACACAATGTACTCTCATTGTATGTTCCCCCTGATTACCAAACCATCACGTATAACCCCCAATACAGCTACACTTATTGATAATATATTTACCAACTGCTTACAAAATGACTTACATAGTGGTCTGATTTATTCTGATGTATCAGACCACTTTCCAGTATGGTGTGTGAGCAATAGACAGATTATTGAATACAAAAATGTCAACACCACCACCACTAGTAGACTTATTACTAATGATCGACTTGTGCAATCTAAAAACAAACTGTTGAATGTTGATTGGACTCCTGTTCAAAGTACTATAGATGTGAACAAATCATATGATTTATTTATCCATATATTATCCAAGTTGTATAATGAATGTTTCCCTTTTGTTCAGAGGCATAATTCAAAGCTGAAGTGTAAAAGACCATGGATTACACCTGGTATATTGAAATCAATTAATGTGAAACAGAAATTATATCATAAATACTTGAAAAAATCTGTTAGTAAGAAAAAATATGTCACATACAAAAATTCACTCACTGCTATCATCAGATCTTCAAAAAAGAAATATTTTTATAACATGTTTCATAAGATTAAAGGTGATATGAAAAAAACTTGGAGTAATATTAATGGATTATTAGGGAAAAAGCGTCAAACTGTACCGATGAAGATGTTTCATGACAATGTTCACCTGTCCTCACCTCGTGTGATTTCAGATTCCTTTAACCATTACTTTGTTAATATTGCTGAAAGAATTTCTCATAATATACCTATCTCTTCTCATGTATTTTATGACTTTATGTCTGTTGATAAGAGCTACTCTTCTTTATTTCTGAAACCAACATCTGTATATGAAATTCTCCAAATTGTTTCTTCTATGAAATCTTCAAAAGCAAGTGGTTCTGATATGGCCCCCGGTGTTCTTAAAGACTCTGTGCATTTCTTAGTTGATCAGCTTTGTGCAATATTTAATAAATCCTTATCACAGGGGATTGTACCTGACAAACTTAAAGTATCCAAGGTTATACCTGTATATAAAAAGAATAATCCACAAAATCTGGAAAACTATAGACCAATATCATTATTACCATTTTTTCAAAAATCTTAGAAAAAATTGTCCATAAAAGATTGTACTCCCACCTTCAACTAAATGATATCCTCATACCTGAACAATTTGGATTCCGTGAAAATTTCTCAACTTCTATGGGTGTATTGAATATTGCAGATATTATTTCACAAAAAATTGATGATGGTAATTTCTGTATTGGATTATTTATGGATCTATCAAAAGCATTTGACACCATTGACCATGACATACTCATACGTAAACTTAATGTTTATGGTGTAAGAGGGTTAGCTTTAGACTGGTTTAAACATTATTTACATAACAGGTATCAGTATGTCATGGTCAATGGTGTCTCATCTCAGCATAATCTTATTAAATATGGAATTCCGCAAGGTTCTGTACTTGGGCCCCTCCTGTTCCTTGTTTATATAAATGATATTATAAATTCATCTAAAATATTTCGTTACTCCCTATTTGCAGATGACACATGCATCATAACCTCCCATAAGAATATCTATAATCTAATGTCCATTACCAATAAAGAAGTCAATAAATTATATGACTGGTTCTGCTGCAACAAGCTTTCATTAAATTTTGACAAAACAAAATTTATTATTTTCAGAACAAGGAACAGGAGGGTCCCAAATGACCTAAATAATCTTACTATTGGTGGTCATGATATATCACGTGTGAATAATATTCAATTTTTAGGTATAACAGTCAATGAATTTCTTTCTTGGAAACCACATATCTCTAGTATCTGTACAAAAGTGTCAAGATGTATTGGAATCATATCTAGGCTCAAATTCACATTACCCCCAAACATACTCACTACGTTGTATTATAGCCTGATCTTGCCTCACCTTACATACTGCAACTCAGTGTGGGGGCATACCTTTAAAAGCCATCTTTCTAAATTATTAGTTATGCAGAAAAAAGCAATTAGACTCATCTCATCATCCCCATACAACTGTCCTAGTATGCCATTATTCCAAAACATGAAGATTTTACCATTACCTGAACTGATCTCTATGAATTCTCTTATATTCATGTACAAATACAACTCTAGAATTTTACCAAAAATATTTGAAAATATGTTCACCCTTAATTCGTCTTTACATGATTACAACACTCGTCAGTGTGGGTTATTTCATCAACCCAAGGTTTCCTCTTCCTTAGCTTTAAATTCATTCCGTGTACAGTATATCAAATTGTGGAATAGCCTTGATCAAAATATTCAGCAAAGCTCAACTCTGTCAAAATTCAAATGCTCTATAAAAAGATTGTACTTAAACCTAATTAATGCATGTAAGTAGATATATGATGTTTCAATTT
This sequence comes from Heliocidaris tuberculata, assembly GCA_025618425.1. Taxonomy (NCBI): domain Eukaryota; kingdom Metazoa; phylum Echinodermata; class Echinoidea; order Camarodonta; family Echinometridae; genus Heliocidaris; species Heliocidaris tuberculata. Next base: position 49,561,458 of record CM046833.1, read on the forward strand.
TCTTTCCCCTATTCTCTACATCCTCTCTATCTCTACTACAATTCTTTTTCTTAGTTTTTTTTTCATCATCTAAATTCATTTTTTTTTCTTTTCTCTCTCTCAGTCATTCTCATTATTTCTTTATTATGCTACCTCTCCCCTTCTCTCTCTCTTCTTTCTTTCTTTCTCTATTCTTTTCCTGTGATATTCCTCTCTTAACTTATCTATTTTCTTTCTCCTTCTTGTCTACTGCTAGGGCCATGTGTGCGAATGTTTGTGTGTGTGTGTGTGTGTGTTAGGGTGTATCTTGGTGCGTGCGTTTGAGTTTCTATGGGTGAGTGTGAGTGTTTTTATGTGTATACATTCATATACTTTTATCTCTTTAATTTTAGTAATATATTGTCAATGTATAACTTGTTTTTTAAAAAAGTATATTCTATTTTGGGACCCTATTTACAAGCACTTTGCTTCACAGGGTATCCCTCCATTTTTATATTGTATATTGTTACTCATATATTATTTTATCATTATAATGTTTGAGTATTATATTGTGTGATTTTAAAGATGGAAAATAAATTGAATTGAATTGAATTGAATTGAATTTATGTGAATATTATTTGTAATATCGTATGAAATGTTTTAAATTATGTACAATTTTCTTTATGACTGAAAATAAAAACTTTTGAAAACAAAAAGAAATAGTGCGAGAGAGCCGCGATATTTGACTGTTTACAGACGGAAAATTGCAAACAAAATTGTGACAAAATTCAGATTTCAATAATAATTGACTTCGGACTCTGATGGTAAGCACAAAAAAAAAATCCGATTATATGTCCACTTTTTAAAAATAAAACTCCGATAGAATTAAAATCTTAAACAAAAAAAATTGGATCTGGACCCACTGCACTGCTGTCATCGTTCTCGCTCACACAGCAGTGGTAGTGTATTGTCGCGTTTCACAGCTGAGGCACTGTACGCTGCACTGCACTTCATACATTCAAGATCGACGGCATCCACTGCAGCGACATTGGGATGACGAGACTTTGTTATGGCAAGACTGGAAGTTCTAAGAAATCTTTGCATGAATTATATAAATTAATGGATTAAATTAATTGATAAATGTAAATAGCTTAGATACTATAGATTAGATCTAACTTCGAGTAGTTGTTTGTCTAGTGTAGATTTTTTTAAAAGGGAAAGTTGACAGTGGACCCTAGTTGGCTTTAATAGGGTCAATACTCTAACATTTATAGAAAACTGAAATGCTGAAATGTAACGTTAAATAGCCAGATTTTCAGCTCTCTGTGGGATTCATCAAATTTATAAATTGTATTTATTAGATGTATGAAAGTGATTTATCAGTTCAAGCATGAAGCAGTGCCTCGTATAAAGTTTTTTTTTTCTCTTTTCATGCGTCCGATAAAAAAAAAATAATAATTAAAAAAAAAAAATCAAAAAGAATCATGCGTCTGGTAAATCAATTTCATGCGTCCGGCAATTTTTTAAATTTTATTAAAATTTTTTTTTTTTCAATGCCCATTCTATTACACAGATGATGAGCAGGTTTATTCGTGTGTCGGTAGAATTGTTTGCACGCAATAACTTTGGCATGGTCTAAAACACACTTGGCTGCGCCTCGTGTGTTAAAACCATGGCCAAAGTTACCTTGTTCAAAGAATTCCCACCGACCCACTCAAACCTGTGCATTATTTGCATATTTTATGCATAATTATTGAATGGGTCAATAAATCCATGCAATCTGAATGGTTTAGAGCCAGGGAGCACCGTTGAATTGTTTTTAGTGGATGCATGAATTCTAGCCTCGATGTGCGCTAATCAGCTATCGATATAAAAAACGAAAACATATCCTTCGATGGCAAGTGCTAGGAGAGCCACGATATTTGACCGTTTACAGACGGAAAATTGCAAGAATTAAAACAAAATTCAGATGTCAATGATAGTTGACTTCGGATTCTGATGGTAAGCCAAATACAATTCGATTATAGGTCTACCTGTTTGAAATAATATTCAGATGGAATGAAAACCTTAAACAAATACATCGGATCTGGACTCAATGCACTGCTGCCCGAGGGGTCCCTCACCACATTACGTGCTACGCAACCGCGCCCTAAAAAAAGTGTCGAAAATGGTCTGTTTTCAGCCTTAAGGCGTCGTCGACGTTTTCCCTAAAAAGGGCGATGTTTTTCAGCTTCAATTGCCGTTTAGAGTACTAAATAACAAATTCGGTCTTCGACATTTAGGGTATAAATTGCATGTTATGATAATCCTTAAATTCTGCTTTTCAGATGTTTCTACGATTACGATGGGTATTTTATTATTTGTTACAAGCTGTAAGTTGAAAATTTGAACAAATAGTTTATATTGGTATGATATTGATACAACATTCCCTTATACGTTGCATCGGGGGGGGGGGGGGGGGGGGGGAGGAGAATCGTTCTTCGGAATATCGAAGCTTCGGAATAATGCAACAAATTTTCGTAATTCCGAAAATTTGTTGCATTATTCCAAGCTTCGATATTCCGAAGTTTCGTTATTCCGAAGGTTCATTAGTCCGAAAATGAATTAGGGTTCATATTTCTGAAGGTTAATAATGCCGAAAATAAAAAAGGGTTCAGAATTCCGAAGGTTTGTATTTCCGAAAATGAAAAAGGGTTCATGATTCCGAAAATGATATACGGTTCGTAATTCCGAAAATGAAATAGAATTCCTATTCCGTCATAGTTTTCTTTCCTCTTTTATCTCTCTCCGTTTTTTGGACCCTCGATATGGAGAGAGAGAGAGAGAGAGAGAGGGGGGGGGGGGGCTGCACAGTCGTTTCGGCCACCTCCTTTTTGGGTACCTTATTTCATTTTCGGCATTATGAACCCTATTTCATTTTTGGAATTACGAACACTATTTCATTTTCGGAATTACGAACTCTATTTCTTTTTCGGAATTACGAACCCTATTTCATTTTCGGAATTGTGATCCCTATTTCATTTTCGGAATTATGAACCTTCGGAATTACGAACCGTCGGGGTAACACAGCACCTCAGCTCAGGCACTATACGCTGCACTGCACTTCATACATGAATTCACGACGGCATCCACTGCAGCGACACTGGGATGACAAGACTTTGTCTTTGTGGAATTTCTAAGAATCTTTGCATGAATTATATAACGTACTTGATGAAATTAATTGATAAATCTGAATAGCTTAAATACTACTTTAGGTCAAACTTCGACTAGTTGTTTGACTATGTAGATTCTTAAAAAGAAGAAGAAAGTTGACCGTAGACCTAGTTAGCTTAATAGGGTCAAGACTCTAACACTTATAGAAAACTGAAATTCTGAAATTTAAAGTAAAATAGCCAGATTTTCAGCTCTCCATAGGTTTTATTAGATTTATAAAATCTTTTTAAGATGCGTGAAAGTGATTTACCAGTTCAAGCATATTAGCAGTGCCTTGTATAAGTTTGTTTTTTCTTCTCATGCGTCCGGTAAAATAAGATCATGCGTCCGGTAAATCAATCTCATGATTCCGGTGATTTGTTTAATTCATTGTTTAATTTGTTTCCACGACCATTCTATAAAACAGATGATGCGCACGGTTTGTTTTTTGTTTGTTTTGTTTTGTTTTGTTTTGTTTTGTGTGTGTTAAAACCATGGCCAAAGTTACCTGTGCCAACAATTCCTACCGACCCACTCAAACCTGTGATTCATTTGTATACTGACCGTATATTTTAATAAATTATATCATTTCTACACACCCCAAACCCCGCTCATTTGAATATTAGGCCTATAACTGCAACATATGTCGACAGATAACACTTTGACTTTTATTTAAACTTAAATTGCAAAATTACATTAGAAAATGAATTCTACTCCCCTACCCCCCCCCACCCCCCCCCCCCCATACAGGTATTATACACGAGTATGTGACATGTACCTCAAAAGTTGAGTTTTGACATGGCTACTAGGCGCAATTTTTTTATTCATTTATTTATTTTCATTTTTTTAAAAATAGTTATTATTATGATTTGTGCAAATTATGCAAATTGTTAAAAATAGCCGTTTGGGCAACAAAGGTGAAATTGTTCTAAGATCACATAAGATCATAAACAACACACAAAAAAGAACCATTTCGAGGTTCGCTATAGACCACGTGGAGGCGTCAAATTGACTATAAAAATAGCCTTCCTCGGAATTTATTTGCTTAATCAATTGGTTATGTCGAATAAATCCTGAAGAAGATCATTGCCGAAAGGTGGTCAATTAACGAGTAACCTTCTTCATCTGTTCCATAATCACACTCTTTCACACATGTACAGAAACACACACACACACACACACACAAACTTTGATAGCTTCTAATTAAGCTGTTATAACCGATGTGACTTTGAAATTACTTCATGGTGAAGAGTAACTTATTGTCTGTCCAGTGGTACCTCATTCATGACATTTCTGCCGTACATGGATGACTGAGCACCAGGGTTTTTAAGAAATCTTGTCGAAATCTCCTTGTTCCAAGTTTGGGCTGATGCTACGAACGTGGTCAAGCCATATGAATGTGCTACTTTAGTCCAAAATCATTTTAAAAGTTGAATTCTCCTTTGTGCTTCAATGCTTCATTGTTTAAAGTGATCCAGTGTATCTAAGCTTTCAAATGACCTTGTTTCAATCCATATAATAATCTTTGATTTATTTCAGCAGCCTTCTAACTTCCTGTCTCGTGATAACTAAAAACTCTCTGCTCATTTGTCCATTGCACCATTTCACCTACGGTGTTTTTCGCGAATAGCACATGAAATCAAAGGTTGACTGACCTTAAAAAGACTAAATAGAATAAAATAAGTATACGTCTGTTGAGAATTACCAAGGTTATTGATAGTATACTCTCAAGAAAAAATAAATGTTGTCAATTTTGAACGACTCGGCAAAAAAGGCTTACCTTGAAAAGGGGATGCGGATGAAGCCAAGACTGTGTTATCATGGCAAATAAAATGTCATACATTTAGCTTGTAATGAACCCTTTCTTGAGTTCGAGTTGACTTTAACACCTTTCCTATTCAAATGCACAAAATCAATTGAAAAATAACTCAGGAATTATTTTCCAACTCGGGTAACTAATGCACAATTGGTTTGACCCACACTCGCTACTTCAGCCCAAACTTAGTAAAGAGGATTTAAAATCCTCTTTACCAAGTTTGGGTTGAAGCAATACTATTTGAAAAGCCTGCTGCTAATTCAGCAAATGCAGCAAAGTTATGAATAAGGTATCATTACACAGAATATAAGTTGTTCTTTACTATGCAAAAATCTGAAGCTCATAGAGGTTATAACCTTTTAATCAGAAGATTCCAAAGTTGGGTATACTTTTTTGATACGCACTGTATATATATATATATATATATATATATATATATATATATATATATATATATATATATATACACACACACACACACACACACACACACACACACACATATATATCAGTAAAAAATAGACAAATGCAAACAAGTTTTGGTACTCTTTTAGGAATAAATGCACAATGATTTTGAGAAATGAAATTGATAGAATAATCATGCTTAGCTCTATCATAGTTCCCCATTGCTGTCCTCCCTTTTTCAACCTATGCAAAAGTTTCAAAAAGGAAGACAGCATTTGGGAACCTTGATACAGCTACACACCCATTATTCTATAATTTTTATTTCTCACAACTGTTATTGGCAGTATTATTATAAGTATTATTATTATCATTATTATTGTTTTTATTATTATTATTAGTAGTAGTAGTATTATCATTATTATTACTACTACTCTCATTATTATAGTTATTATCGTTATCATCATATATCAACAAAGGAAACTTATACAGCACAGGGCAAAATTAAATTCAAAGTAAATGCTGGGAATCTTTCTTATTATTTGAATGATTTTCATGTTTAATATGAATTGGACTTTTATTAAAGCAACTTCCTGTACCTTAATGAAGAAGAGGGAGAAAAAAGTAAACAGACGACCATGGTGATGATGTTTTGTGATACCAAACTTAAGCATAGCATCTATCGATTATGACTAAAGTTTAGCAACGTGGAAATTATCAATTCAAAAGACAATGCTTTGTTTTTGCGGGTTCTTCCACTTCTCTACTGAAGAACTCCTTTAATATATGTCCTTACCCTGACATCAACGCCATTGTTTCCATCGATATGTTCTCTTCAGACAATTCTGCAAAGTAATCATTGGTAAAATAAACAAAATGATGCAGACAACCGATGACTTCAGGAAAATAAAATATATACTTTTTTAAACCGTTATATGTAATCGAGTTAACTTTACTACGTGTATTACGCTATTTTAGTTTGCCCCTAATCACTATTTTGCAATGAATATACAGATAAATATATTATCATGATTAAGAACTCGCTATTCAACAGCAAGTGCAGTAATTGTCATCTAAGTTATTTATATACAACAACAACAAGAATAACTAAAAATTTATAGTTATATTCTAATTTTTAAAAATTAAATGCATTAGCGTAGCCAGGTCCCTGGGTTCACTCTCTACAAAATGATATAACACATGATTGTCCCGGAATTCAAAATTGCACCTCATTTTGCAGATTACGGGTACAATAACAATAAAACAGTATCATGTTTACCATTTCATGGACTCCATGCTAAGATACTACTTTTAAGGGCATTTTAAAGAGGATTTCAAAACTAACTTAAAAATATTTTCCTTTATTTTCCAAATTTGAGACAGTCATATTACACATGTTAAGTGAACACCCCAGGTGTCGAGTATTGTATATTTGGGAGAGGCGGTGCAGCCCCAGTATACATAATATATTTTTTTCCTGGATGGGAAGGAGGAAAGGGCTTTGTCTATGAAATTAGAGCTCTACGATCTCTTCTTATCAAAAAACTTTAAGTTTTAACATTCGTCAAGTGTAGGAATGTCCATTGATATAATTATTAATGTTGTCGTGATAACCTCACTGGTGGATCAAGGGGAGGGAATACCAGGGTGGGGGGGGGGGGATGTGCCTCCGGCAAAGGCAAATCTAGCACTTCCAATGTACACAAGACAGATGGCTTCTACTTGTGCCCCCGGCAGAAATTTTAGACCCCCAGAGCCAGTGGCGTAGATACGCATACACCATCCCCCTCTAACAATGGATAATTATGCCTGTCTACGCGTGTGCCTAGAGCACCTGAAAATGGGACACCCCTGTTTTTTCCGATTGTCAGAGAAATTCTGAGCACTGAAGGACTTGAGAAATGTGATAACCTTTTTAGTTTTACTTTTTAGTGATTTTGAAGTTAAAAACAACAACAACAAAAAAACCCTTAACAATGTTGCCCATCTGATATCCGTTTTGTTTGATTTTCAGAAAATTTTCAGAATTGTGCTCTCCCTGCAAGACAATCCTTGATAGAATACTGACACTCTGAAATCTTAAGTAATGGTTACAACCGGCCATGCACCTCTCTGCGCGTGGTCTACGACAGATTTCGCAGATAATTCTTGCGTCGGAGGCACGGACCTGCACGTTTTTTTTTTTTCCAAGCACGTAAGAGTACGCAAGACACGCAAGGAGGCTGTTGGACATGTCCAAACATCTCTGCGTGTGGTTACGTATTCTGATGAACGCAGGTAACAGCCAACGTACTTCTTGCACGTACTCCTTCCACACGGAGCCGTGACATATCGCGCGTCAGTCATTGCACGGTATCAGTATGGGGGCTGTATGTGCGCCTCAAGAGTCCTTGCAGGTAAGATGGGGTATATTTATGAGACACCCAAGAGGAGATGCAGAGAGGTGCGTCTTGTTGTGACCTGAACAAACGAAGGACGTACGAATCGCAAGAGTTAGCCCACAGTCGAATGTAGCTGCAGACAGGGGCCTCGATCCTAAGGGGGGGGGGGGGGGGCAGGGGGCGATTGCCCCCAAGAAAATATTGGGGGGGGGGGGAGGAGGGGCAAACATATCATTCCCCTCAATAATGTAAAATAAAATAAGGAAATACTGATGCAAAACTCAGGAAATGATGCCTTCTTAACAATGAAATACAAAGGTTTTACAAGATAAGACTTCAATTTCGCTGCGCGCTCCGCGAACAAATTCTCTAATCTTTACTGCGTCATTTAACCGTGGAGAAGCTGTTTTTAAGAGGCGTTCCCCAAAATCATGACACCTTTAAAAAACGTTCTGAACATACATAATTCAATTCAAAGTTTGAATTTTCATATTTATTTAGTTTTGTGTTTGCACAATAGTGAGGCAGTAGAGCAGGGGGTAGGAGGGGCCCAATGCTCTAAATTGTACAAGAATGAGCAGTGCTCCTAAATTATGAAATGAACGAGGACAACTTTTTCTAAAATTTGTCCAAAGCTCACTAGCTACGCTCGCTCACATTTACTATTATCTTCTTATCATATTAGGAAAATCGCTGTATATAATTCAACACCCGTTGCCTTCAGCGTTAGAAATAAATCTTAAATTTTTTGCTCGCTCTCTTAGCTCGCTCGCAAATGAAAAATTTGGCTATTACACTCAAGTGCAAAGCAGTTTTTATCTAGAACCATGTTAAGATACAAACAATATGTCGAAAATGATCCTCGGTTGTGTATTGATCAGAATGTACCGGTATACTAATGTTTCGAAGTGGTATTTTCCGCCTTGTTTCCACCCTTTGTAGGTGCTGCTTTTTGTTGGTGCCCCCCCCCCACTTTAAAAGACGCATCGCCGCCCCTGATGATGATTGAATTGAGTGCGAAATGATCATCGCTACGATAGGCTCCCCCCCCCACCATCCGAAAAACGGATCGACACCCCTGGGTGCAGACACGACCGTGCAAAAACACGCACGATCAGTTGTGACCATAGTATTAGGAATAATTTAGAGTGAAATCTCATTTTGTAGAAAATTTTCAGACGTAACAGTGGGGGATAAATCCGGAGTGTTTGGTTCATACTATTATGGTCTCCAGGTTGAGAGCAATAATATTGCATTTGAGGTACATAAATATTTACCTCGTTCCCTTCGTTGCTCACGACGTTTTCTCCACCAAAAGACTACAGATAACAGTACACTGATGAATACGACAAGTATAGGGATAGCTATAAAACCTGCAAATAAAAATATCAAAATGTAGTTGTGAAAAATGAACAGGCAATAGGTGAGGAAAGGGGGGGGGGGAACTCCAGTAGACAAACAGTCCACGACAACACAATGTCGGTCTCGTGAAACCTTAGAAAAGCCGTCAGAAAGCCCGAAAGTCATGGGCCGTCCACTAACCTCTCAGAAGGCCCGTTAGACAGGCACTGTCGGTGGTGAAGGAGTAGAAATACATAAAGCAAATCTATTGCGTAGATCTCCATACAGGCGTCCGACCCGTAGTGATGTAAAAGAAATGGAGAAAGTGGTGTGTAAGGAATTGAGATGGTGCATTCTCTCCTACGGGCCATTTTCATAGTATTTTGAAGAAAAAAATCCCTAATGATCGTATAGTACTGACAATGATGAGTGGCAAAAAGAAAATGATGATAATTATGAAAAACAAGAGCATAAGCGATATTGTGTCTCGCCCACACGCGAAAATAATATGAATGTACCCCAAGTGCACCTATCACCCAAGTTGCCATTGCAGCAACATGTGCAAAGTTATGTGTCATAAGAGAGTCTTGCAGGTAAAATTTAACATATGACCTCAAATGACCTTTGACCTTATCACGTGATCTCCGACGGCACCATAACATGCAGGTCCTCTTAGTGCATCTACAACCCAAGTTTGGTTGAAAAGTGAGTCACGGTTCCAAAGTTATCTGTCATAAGAGAGTCTTGCAGGTAAACTTTAACGTTTGACCTGAAATGACCTTTGACCTTACCACATGACCTCTGAAGGCACCATAACATGAATGTACGCCAAGTGCACCTATCACACAATTTTGGTTGCCATTGCAGCAACATGTGCAGAGTTATGTGTCATAAGAGAGTCTTGCAGGTAAACTTTAACATATGACGTCAAATGACCTTTGACCTTATCACACGACCTCTGACGGCACCATAACATGCAGGTCCCCTTAGTGCATCTACAACCCAAGTTTGTTTGAAAAGTGAGTGATGATTCCAAAGTTATCTGTCTTAACTCTTTCAGTGCCGATGTCACGTATATGTGACAGAGAGACTTGTCATTTTCGTTCACCAATTGCTCAACCACAGGAAAGGTATATGATGGTCAATATATATCAAAATTTAGAGCATAAATCAATCATTCTAAATAATATGATTATAATCATATGCTACCATAGAAATTTTCAGAGAAAATTGCACATTTAAAAAAAGATTATTTCAACATTAAACAATAGTAAACAAATGAGGAACCAACAAATAATGACCGAAAAAAAGTCAAATGTAATTTTCAATAATTTTATGCATAAAGTTGGGTAAAGTAATAATGTTTGGTATCATAAGGAATTGTAATAAATTTCCTACAAGTTCTGTACACAATATTTTGTGAAATAAAGGATGGTTAATGAAGTGCAGACATTTGAAAAGGAAGCATTGATCACATTTTGGTAAAATTTTGAAGAGAGCTAAACCCCTTGGCACAGTAAGAGTTAAGAGAGTCTTGCAGGTAAACTTTAAAGTTTAATCTGAAATGACCTTTGACCTTATCATGTGACCTCCGAAGGATGAATGTACGCCAAGTGCACCTATCACCCGAGTTTGGTTGCCACTGCAGCAACATGTGCAGAGTTATGTGTCATAAGAGAGTCTTGCAGGTAAACTTTAACATATGACCTCAAATGACCTTTGACCTTATCACGTGTAATCCAAGCAACTGATGTGAAGTTGTTTGTCAAAAGAGAGTCTTGCAGGTAAACTTTAACATATGACAAAAGAGTCTTGCAGGTACTCTTTAATATATGGAATCAAGTGACCTTTGACGTCATCATGTGACCTCCAACAACACCATAAAATGAAGATACCCTAGTGCTTCTATCACCCAAGTTTGGCTGCCATTGCAGCAACAGTTGCCAAGTTATGCGTCCTAAGAGAGTCTTGCAGGTGAACTTTAACATTTGTGATGGACAACGGACGGACGACGGACGGACGCCATTTGGATCCCTTAGTGTCGCCTTCAACTCCGGTGGGCGAGACAAAAATAATATCAATAATTGGAATACTAATGTTAATAATGATAACAATAGTGATTATGATAGTCTATAATTGATATCAATATAGTTATAATAATATCAACAAAAATCTGGATTGAAGGATCGCTCAAGTTATGCACTTTGTCTGAAGTTTAAAACTCTGCCAAAAGGACATACGGATATAAAGAATTTTGATCGTGTACCGGATTTGTTGACACTGGCACCATGGGCATCGTCATCATCAAATGGTGTATCCAGTTTCACCAAAGCGGTGGCACTTCGTATGACTGTATCTTGCTGCCTATGTCGTAGGATACAGACGTACGGTATGTCGCTGGCGGAAGCCCGAATGGTAATGTATCTGTTCATTGTCATATCGTCGTTCGTCTCTTCAGCTGTCCCCGTGGCAGGGACATTATCAGAGCCGTGTAAAAAATAGAGGTCTTCTAAGGTTGGGTAGAATCCAAAGGCAGAACAGGTTAGGTTGACTGTACTGTTCAAAATTAAAATCGTGCAAGTTTGATCAGGACCAATGCTCAGAGAAAATTCTTGGCATTCGTCGATGACTGGATATGGCTCCCTAGGAGGAACTGCAAGGAAGGGAGGGAAAGAGAAAGAGAAAGAGAGAGATAAATAGATATATGTATAAAGATAAAGTGAGCGAGATGGGAAAAAATTGGGAAAAAAATTGGGGAAAAAGTAGGCCTAAATAGAAATATGTATAATTATTTCTCTTATCCAATAACAATGACATTGATATGAGCAATAGCTGAATAGTGTACAATTTTGTTGGAGGTAATTTAAAAATGAAAGCATAAATCAGTTTCATTAAATTAAAGATTAATTTTTAAGTTAGGGTTTAGATTTTGCTCTATTTTCAACCCTCTGTACAAAACTTTAACTTTGCACAGGGGTCAATTGGTGTGTATAGGAGTGTGTGGTTAACACCCAGACAATGGTCCTGGACAATGGCCAGGGTTTGAATGCTTTATTATTTATTCATGAGCTTATTTTTTTCATGTGCATGCATTTTACCCTTTACCATGAATTCAGACTAGCAGTGCCCAGGGCAATCCATAATGAATTATTAATAAAGCATTCATGTGCCTTGGAGCAAGAGACCAGAAGCCTGGTCAGCAGAGCTCTGAAAAGGTGGTATTCATGTCCACTGTTCAGGGTCATTGTAAGCACACACTCACATACACATCATTAGTTCCTGTGTAAAGTTCAAGTTTTGTACAGAGGGTTAAAATTTGACCAAAATCTGGAACCTAACTTTAAAATTAATCTTGGATTTAATGAAACTTATGTATGCTTTCTTATTAAAATCACCTCCAAGTAAATTGTACACTATTCAGCTATTACTCATATCAATGACAGTGGTATCTGATATATAGTTTTCGAACTATTAAGGATCAAAAGTGGGAAATGTTTTTTGTAACACTAAGTATATATATATATATATATATATATATATATATATATATAGCTATATGCAGCAACTCAAATACCCACATGAAAGTCGACTTGAGGTCTGGCCACCTCAAGTCGGCAGCTCTCAAGTTGACAACGGAACTTAGAAAATTTTATAGTGAACAGGCAGCCATACACTTACTTACCGCTATTTTGCTTGTAAAATTCCGTTGTCGACTTGAGGTCTGGCAGCTTGAGATGGCCAGACCTCAAGTCGACTTTCATGTGGGTATTTCAATTGCTGCATATGTATATATGAATTTATGTTGTTTTTATTCTTTATATGTGTATTAATATATATATATATATATATATATATTTGAAACAAATATTTGTGACTATATTTGAAATAAATACAGATTTTTAGAAATGAAAATGAGGGAACAATGGTGCGCAGGTACATGTATATCAAAGTTGCCAAAGTTAAACAATAACTGTTTCCGCCTAGATTAATCCAAGATCCCTGACTTAAAACATGTAAAATACCAATGCCACATCACGGAGACGGAGACGGGCAAGTGATTTCGGCGAGATTAGATTCAGTTGACCGACAGACTAACAAATATTTAACCTTCATAAATTCTTTATCGGGGTAGGTGAGTTTTTTTTTTTTCACTAATATCCAATTTGTTTCAGCACATTGTAGATAATCATTCCGATGCGTCTATTCAAGCGCAGAGCTTAGAATCCAAATGATATTCTGGGAGCCTGTCCCGAAATAGTCATCCCATTTTACCCATAAGATTTGCCCCCGTAAGGTTACTTTAATAGACCATCTAAGTCACTGACAAAAAAATTGTCAGCCTGACAGGAGCCATCGGGTTTAGCCCCCAGAGCCCCCAAAGAAGCTCCAAAGTCTGGTCGATGTCACCCCCATCTCCCCCATGCACCAATAGGAAATAGTGAGACTGGACATTACCCCCCGCCCCCCCCCCCCCCCAAATGCATTATGTTACCTTCTGACTATGAAAACTAAAAAAGTGTTTTATTCAATTCAATTCAAATTTTCATAACATAATTTTGAGTATGATTATCTTCTTGAAGTGCAGTTTGGTGTTAATTGGTCTTTTGATTAAGAAATTATTATATTGTGAAAAATGTATTGCTTTCTCAAAAGTAGCCAAGAAATATTGTCAGGATTATGTAAACACACCCATTGCCTATCTGCACCTGTTTTATAAGGCATAATAGAAGAGCTTTTCAGGTATCTGTGCTATGTTAAAGGGTCTCTGAGGCCCCCCAAAAATAAAATAATAATAATAATTTGTATACAGTTAGAATGTATAAAATTAACCCCAAATAACTTTACCCGGCATTCTACAGGTAGCGGGTAAGGAGTTCGAAGAGAATAAAGGACATCGTAAACGAACGACGCGCGGAAGTCAACTGGAGTTGAATTCCGCGAGAGCAGTTTTCTATGCGTGTCCGTTCTTTTTTTTTTTTCATGCGTGCACGTTCAGCGAACGCCAAGACGCGATAGTGGAATTATCGCGATCGCGTTATCGCTTTGTCGTCTGCTATGTACTGCGCCGGGGCTGACAAACACTCGAAAATTGATTTGGGGCTGAACTAACGGGGATTCTATACCCCAAATTAAACAACAAATGAATGAAGTATACAACGCAAAATGTTAATATCGACTAGAAAATTGGTTCAGAGCATAAATTAGAACTAAGACGCAAAATACATATATTGAATCAAAAATTGATTTGGCGCTTAACTTAGGAATAATATACAACCCAATACAATATGAAATGAATGAAGTATACAACGCAAAATGTTTATATCGAATAGAAAATTGGTTCGGCGCATAAATTACAAAGAATCTACAGACCAAATGAAACAGCAAATAAATTAGAACTAAGACGCAAAATATATTTATCGAATCCAAAATTGATTTGGCGCTTTGCTTAGGGATACAACCCAAATAAAATATGAAATGAATGAAGTATACAACGCAAAATGTTTTTTTCAAATTGAAAATTATAAGTTGGTGCGTAATTTATAGAGAATCTACAAACCAAATAAACAACAATTGAATGAAGTATTCAACACAAACGTTTTTGTCGAATATAACATTGGTTTGGCGCATAAATTACAAAGAATTTACAAACAAAATGAAACGACAAACACATTAAAACTATGACGCAAGATACATTTATCGAATCGAAAATTGATTTAGCGCTTAATTAAGGGATAATATACAACTCAAATAAAATATAAAAGGAATAAATTATACAACGCAAAATGTTTTTTTATCGATTGAATTGATTTGGCACGTAACTAATGAATAATATTCAATCCTAATAAAACATCAAATGGATAAAGTATACAACGCAAAATGTTTATATCGAATAGAAAATTGGTTCAGCGCATAAATTACAAAGACTGTACAGACCAAATGAAACAACAAATAAATTAGAACTAAGACGCAAAATACATATATTAAATCAAAAATTGATTTGGCGCTTAACTTAGGAATAATATACAACCCAATACAATATGAAATGAATGAAGTATACAACGCAAAATGTTTATATCGAATAGAAAATTGGTTCGGCGCATAAATTACAAAGAATCTACAGACCAAATGAAACAGCAAATAAATTAGAACTAAGACGCAAAATATATTTATCGAATCCAAAATTGATTTGGCGCTTTACTTAGGGATACAACTCAAATAAAACAAAATGAATGAAGTATACGACGCAAAATGTTTTTATCAAATTGAAAATTATAAGTTGGTGCGTAATTTATAGAGAATCTACAAACCAAATAAACATCAATTGAATCAAATATTCAACACAAACGTTTTTGTCGAATATAACATTGGTTTGGCGCATAAATTACAAAGAATTTACAAACAAAATGAAACGACAAACAAATTAAAACTATGACGCAAGATACATTTATCGAATCGAAAATTGATTTAGCGCTTAATTAAGGGATAATATACAACTCAAATAAAATATAAAAGGAATAAATTATACAACGCAAAATGTTTTTTTATCGATTGAATTGATTTGGCACGTAACTAATGAATAATATTCAATCCTAATAAAACATCAAATGGATAAAGTATACAACGCAAAATGTTTATATCGAATAGAAAATTGGTTCAGCGCATAAATTACAAAGACTGTACAGACCAAATGAAACAACAAATAAATTAGAACTAAGACGCAAAATACATATATTGAATCGAAAATTGATTTGGCGCTTAACTTGGGAATAATATACAACCCAAATAAAACATGAAATGGATGAAGTATACAACGCAAAATGTTTATATCGAATAGAAATTGGTTCGGCGCTTGAATTACAAAGAATCTACAGACCAAATGAAACAACAAATAAATTAGAACTAAGACGCAAAATACATTTTCGAATCGAAAATTGATTTGGCGCTTAACTTAGGAATAATATACACCCCAATTAAAATATGAAATGAATGAAGTATACAACGCAAAATGTTTTTTATCGATCGAAAATTGATTTGGCGCTTAACCTAGGAATAACATACAACCCAAATAAAATATGAAATGAATGAAGTATACAACGCAAAATGTTTCTTATCGATCGTAAATTGATTTGGCACGTAACTAATGAATAATATTCAATCCTAATAAAACATCAAATGGATGAAGTATACAACGCAAAATGGTTATATCGAATAGAAAATTGGTTCAGCGCATAAATTACAAAGACTGTACAGACCAAATGAAACAACAAATAAATTAGAACTAAGACGCAAAATACATATATTGAATCGAAAATTGATTTGGCGTTTAACTTAGGAATAATGTACAACCCAAATAAAACATGAAATTGATGAAGTATACAACGCAAAATGTTTATATCGAATAGAAAATTGTTTCGGCGCATAAACTACAAAGAATCTACAGACCAAATGAAACAACAAATAAATTAGAACTAAGACGCAAAATATATTCATCGAATCAAAAATTGATTTGGCGCTTTACTCAGGGATACAACTCAAATAAAACAAATGAATGAAGTATACGACGCAAAATGTTTTTATCAAAATTAAAATTATAAGTTGGCGCGTAATTTATAGAGAATCTACAAACCAAATAAACAACAATTGAATCAAGTATTCAACACAAAACGTTTTTTGTCGAATAAAACATTGGTTTGGCGCATAAATTACAAAGAATTTACAAACAAAATGAAACGACAAACAAATTAGAACTATGACGCAGGATACATTTATCAAATCAAAAATTGATTTGGTGCGTAACTTACGAATAATATAGAACCCAAATAAAACATCAAATGGATGAAGTATACAACGCAAACTGTTTTTATCGAACTGAAAATTCAGTTGCCGCGTAATTTATGTAGAATCTACAACCCAAACAAAGCAACAGATGAATCAAGTATTCAACGCAAAACATTTAAATCGAATAGAAAATCGGTTTGGCGCATAAATTACAAAGAATCTACAGACCAAATGAAACAAAAAATAAATTAGAACTAAGTCGCAAAATTCATTTATCGAATCGAAAATTGAAAGTGAAGACGTTCCTGAATCGATATATCGTTAGGTGAGCTATCGTGATCGATCGACTAGTCTTTGCTCAAGTCTTACATATATAATTTTGGGGGGTATTTTATTTTCAAAAATCAATATCTCCTGTATTCTGTCACCGTTGAATGTCGTGTAAATTATTTTTTCAGGCCTCAGGTACCCTTTAATGCAAGTATACTCATGTATTGATTACACAGATACCAAGCAAGCTCCTCTATTATGCCTTGGCAGATGGTCATTGGGTGTGCTTACGTAATTGTGACAATATTTTTTTGGCTACTTTTGATAAAGTAATACATTTACGCAATATCATAACATATTAATGAAAGGACTAATTGACACCAAATTGTACCTCAAGAAAATGATTATACTCAAGATTACATTATGTAAATTTGAATTTAATTGAATAAAACACTTTAGAGTTATCATAGTCGGAAGGTAAGAATTTTTTGGGGGTGGGGGAAAAGTGTTGTCAAAGGGCATTTTGGGGTTTCCATTTCAGGGGGTCTGACAGCCCCTTCCCAATAGACAATTTTGTCAGTTTTTTTATTTTTATTTTTTTGATGTACATCCATAGCTCTTCCTTCTGACAAAATTTTAGTCCCTGAGCTTTAACGGGAAAAATTTATCCCAATTTTTAGGGGCGGTCTGACACCCCAAAGTCCGAATCAATCGCAAGTCTTCCAATTAATCGCAAATTTGTAGTCTCCTACCTCTTATGTAAACGGTTGTGATTGATATTAATTGCATACTAAGTTGCAATTAATCACAAGATCAGGGGGCCCTGATCTGCATTTCCAATGTTTAGTTATTTATTTATATATGTTTTTTTATTTATTCATTTAGTCATTTCTATCCCTCTCTCACCTCCTTTTTTTGACCGGGGGGGGGGCATTATAAATGTACCTAAACATTGCTATATCTTCTACAGTTAATAGGTGATCACAATGATGTGTATTTAGCAGTTTCAATACACCCTATATTTCAAGCAGTTTAAATTCTATATCAAAATAGTTGAATAGAAATTTGAGGGGAAAATTAAGAGTAAACAAAGAAAGAGAAATAAATATATCGCTCGGTCCTTCTTACGGGTTCAGTAAGGCAGAAAAATAGTCTTGGAGCCTTCCCGAGATAGTCACCCCATTTTACATATGAGATTTGACCCTTAAAGTTACTTAGACCATCCATGTCATTCACTAAAAACTTGTCAGTCTGAACGAAGCCGCTGGGTTTGGCCCACAAAGCCCCCCCCCAAGGGCCCATAATTATGCACCAAACTTTATCAGAAGGAAGTTGTATGACTATACATAACCAAAACGTACCCATGATTTTTTTAAAGGGGATGGGGGTTTACTCCAAAATCCTCTGAGAAGCAAAAAAAAAAAAAAAAAAAGAGGTCATCAGCATTTTAATGTTAAAAACAAGCTTTTGTTACATTTCTAAACACCTAAAACACTGCGAAGGGGGGGGGGGGGGGGTGTTTTAACAAAAAATAACACCAAAAGGGGGTATTTGAACACCTAATACACCCCCCTTTTACCAAGGGGGGGGGGGGAGAATGTTTGAACACCCAAACCACTCCTTCCCCCCTCAGGACGCCAATGTTCCTATTGCCCAAACCACGATTGGTCATATTATGGTGTACTTACGCAACATGGTAATCAGTGAAACCCGAAAAGAGAGAACTTTGTCAGCCATACATTACGTGTGCGGGAACCCATTGGTCTTACCTGGACCGAAACCTATTCCTACAATTACCCAAGCTTGAAATTCTGATAAGAAATAGAATACATGGGAAGGAGGATCACTGGAACTAAAACAAATGTTAATGATATAATAGCAAACCTATTAAGCGATAATTAAGAGACAGATTATATATCTTTATGTCATGTAATTAAAACCTTTGGGATGCCCCCATTTTGAATCGCCATGAAGATTATGTACAATAGGTTACAGTAATGAATATAGGGACACACTTGAAAAATAATATTATCAAAATTTTAACATTGGGAACCTGTCTGGTCATTCGATTAATCTGAAGATTACTAAAATAAAATGATAAATAGTTGACTCTATTTTAATTTAATGCTCAATGGATGTTCCAAGATGTGAATAATTATTATAAGAAATATAGACACAACTATGAAGAAAAAAATTCCTTTGACATTGAAATGAATTATGTAAATTTTCTTTGTAAACTATTCTTACCAATTACTTCCACATCCGTAAAATTGTGAATGAGATTACCCTTGTAGTTCGAAACTCTGCAAATATATCGTCCTTTGTCTTTTATCGTGATGTTTTTTATGATAAGGGAAAAATCATCATCTATGTCACAGGAATCCACGCACAAACCGGTTCTCGGATGGTCCTCATACCAGGTGATCAGATTAGGTGATGTTCGTGGATCGTTACCTTTCTTCCAATAGACAGCTAGTGGTGTTCCACGGAACTGACATTTCAATACCACACGGTCTCCCCTTTGTACTGTTTTGTGTAAATCGGTGTATACAACATTGTCAGGCACATCATCAGCTGTATAATGTGTATGGAAGAAGAAGGAGGAGGAGGAGAAGAAGGAGAACACAATTCGTCAGATTCATTTGATTTTAGATGATAAATAGCATAACCAAAGACTTTTAATAGTATCAAGACAGATTACTCTCACCTACTTCCGTAGTACATTTGCCAGGCGTAAATTGCTGTGTTAAAAAGAATCGGGGGAAAATACGTTCGCCATAGGTATAACACGTGAAAAGATGTCACATTTTTCTTTGATACTTCATATCTTACTCTATCTTCTTTAAATCTGATTTCTGCACGAGAGAAAGGATGGATAGTTCAAAAAACATTTCTTGAACTTTTATTGTCAATAAATGCCACTATGAATCCTCGGGATCATGCCTGCTTTTTGACAGGGTCATCTGCCATAGGGTTAACACGTGAAAACAGGGAATTTAAGAATGATTATAGCTCCCCTAGTATTGCCTTGAAGTTATTGTAAATTTGGCTTACATGTAATTTGAGACTCTGAAAAAGATTGATGAAGGCTCAAAAAGTGGAAGAGATACCTCATGAATAAACGGGAATATGCATGCTTTTGACCTTCCAGCTGCCATAGGTTAACACGCAAAAACAGGGATTTTGAAATGATTTAAATTCCCATAATATTTATTTGAAATTATGAGAGATGTGATTTACATGAAATTTAAATCTCTGGAAAGGTATAATTAAGGCTCGACGAGTCCAATAGACCCCGCATATATAAACGGGAATATGCATGCTTTTGACCAAAAAAAAGTCTCGCCTGCCATAGGTTTACGCACAAAAACAAGGAATTTTAGGATGATTATAATTCCCAAAGTTTTTATTTGAAAATACAAAAAGTGTGATTTACATAAAATTTAAAGCTCTGAAAAGATATAATTATGGTTCGATGAGTCCAATAGACCCCGCATATATAAACGGGAATATGCATGCTTTTGACAAAAAAAGTCTCGGCTGCCATAGGTTTACACGCGAAAACAAGGAAAATTAGGATGATTATAAATCCCTTTGTTTTTATTTGAAAATATAAGAAATGTGATTTACATGAAATTTAAAGCTCTGGAAAGGTATAGTTAAGGCTCGATGAGTCAAGTAGACTCCGCATGAATAAACTGGAATATGCATGCTTTTGGCCTTCCAGCTGCCATAGGTTAACACATGAAAACAGGGATTTTGAAATGATTTGAATTCATCTAGTATATATTTGAAATTATGAAAAATGTGATTTACATGAAATTTAAATCTCTGAAAATGTATATTTAAGGCTCGATGAGTCCAGTAGACCTCGCATGAATAAACTGGAGTATGCATGCTTTTGGTCTTCCAGCTGCCATAGGTTAACACATGAAAACAGGGATTTTGAAATGATTTGAATTCATCTAGTATATATTTGAAATTATGAAAAATGTGATTTACATGAAATTTAAATCTCCGAAAAGGTATATTTAAGGCTCGATGAGTCCAGTAGACCCCGCATAAATAAAGGGGAATATGCATGCTTTTGACCAAAAAAAAAAAAGTTGTCGTATTACACACGATCAACCGTATGTTGTTATTGATGACGTAAGGTGGGCGTGTACATAGGCGTGTAGTCCATCACGTGAGATCCACATCCAATGAGATCTTGCGCTAGCAGACGATGTATGTCCGCCCAAATGCAAGCGCAGCCCAGCCGATAAGAAGAAACGCTAACTATATTATTCCAGTCCAGTATTATATTTCTAACGGACCAGAGGAAAAATTCAATGTGTACAATTTATAAATTCATATAATCAATGTTCTATCACCGAATTACGCCTAGCCAAATGACAGATGTTAGATTATGCAAGCAGAATAACTGAGCTGAATAGTGACCGAGAAGGTGTCTAATATAGCCCTAGCGGCATGGCTAGGGTCTACCCCTCTGCGATCCCGATCGAGGTTGTGGCGTTGCCGATGGAACTCTGTCTGCTTGCCTCAAACTTGGCTCATCAAAGTTTTTTGTTTGCTGATCGCCGTTTAGTTTGGCTTCAGCCAACGAGACCGACAGCCCCGAGAGACCGACAATGTAGTTGGAGGGGGCTTCTGAACCAACTGAGTCTGACACTGACAGTCCATGACAGGGGCGAATACAGGATGTAGTAAAAAAAAAAAAGGGGGGGGGATGGGGGCACACAAATGCAGGGCTGTCAACTTCGGGGGAACAGCTTAGAGGGAGATTCGTATTTTTATCTTCTCGCAAGCCCTCCAAAAGTCGCTCAGTGGGTGGTTATCAGATTTCATGGGATCCAGTATTCCTCCATAATTCTCTGACAAGCAAGAAATAAAAAATAACAAAATAAAAAATAAGTTATCTGTTCTAAAAGTGGGCAAAATGATGTATAAGTTTCTTTCAAAAGATGGGGGCACGGGCCAGGATTGCCCCCCCCCCCTAAATCCGCCACCGGTATGAGACTGTCACGTCAGTCTTGCGGGGTGGGCCCTTTTATAATTTTTCTCGGAGGATTAATAGACCGACATTGTTAGCCTCATGGGCTCCCAAACTGATGGTGCTCGTTCCAGTTTTATTTACGTTTTAGGCAAGAGCCCGCGTATGCCTATAGTTTGTAGTTAAAGAGAATGTAATTCCTATTCCAGGGGTGGATCCAGGATTTTGTAAAAGAGGGGGTACAGAGCCGGAAAAGTACACAATGAAGGAGGCAATTATATTTTTATTGTGTACTTAAGGTATACCAGTTGGGTATCAAAAAGGGGGCCGCAGCCGATTCACCCCCCGGATCCACCCCTACTATTCTGTCATGGATGTGAAAAATGGGATTGCATAGTGTTGGCGGTCGATCTCATTAAATGTTAAGACTGAACAAAACAAAAAAAAACCCCAAACAACAACAACAATAAGAGATCATTATTTTGTACTCATTTCTATTGGAGTCATTTTTACAGATGGGTTGTAAGAGAGAATAAGAGAATAAGAGAATATGAAAAAATGAAAGCCTGTGAGGGGGGGGGGGGGGAGACAAATAGAGCTGGGGGCGGGTAAGACAGAATAGGACTTGTAATAAATGAATTACTAGTATATCGTCAGTTGCTATTGTTGTTTAGTAGTTAATTCAATTCAAAATACGGAGGCCGTTTTTCCCCCTTTTCATCATACAATTAGTAGCCATTAGGCCCTAGCTATTGCGCTGGTGAGGGCTTCGGAGCAATCCCCTATACTGTTTTCTTCGCCTG
The DNA here is from genome assembly GCA_025618425.1 of Heliocidaris tuberculata. Taxonomy (NCBI): domain Eukaryota; kingdom Metazoa; phylum Echinodermata; class Echinoidea; order Camarodonta; family Echinometridae; genus Heliocidaris; species Heliocidaris tuberculata. The sequence goes on from CM046833.1 coordinate 49,584,393, forward strand.
CCGTCTCAAACTGCTACAGCAGAATATCAAAAATAACTCAACGTCAGTTATTTATAGTGGTGGCGTATCCAGGAATGCAGGGGGAGGGGAGGGGGCTCACGCCTGACGAACAAAATGTCAGATGCCTTCTATTCTGATTTTTTCGGACAAGTAAGGAAAAAAGGACTTGTCACATGTTCATGTTCTTTCCGTGCCGGGGGTGGGGGGGGGGGGGGCACAGATTTCCTTTCATTCGATGTGTAACTAATAAATGTCAGATTTGGTTTTGGCTAGCACGTAGTAGGGGCACGTGCATTCATGGACACACCACCAATAACAATAGGAGAATCTTGGATACGCCACTCTTAATTAATCTTTATAGTTATATATAAAGCCTTTTCTGTCTTGACTTTTAACAGAATAAGGCCAATAAATTTACATTTTAGGTCTATATAATCCCTTTAATTTGCAATAATCATGATATGAAATGAAATATTCTAATTTAGAAAAATAAAGATTGCATTTTATTATTATTACTTTTTTAAAATTACTTTTCTCGACATTCCCGTCAGATATCGCAGTGTTTGCTCATACAGAGCTTAACATTAGGAAACATATTTGGACCACGCCCCCCCCCCATAACATAAATATCAATAGAAATTTCACAGCAAATAAAAAAAACAAACAAAAAAACAAAAATACAAACATCTCTCCAGTTCCCTCTGCTCCCTGGTTGATAGAGTTGATTCCTATCTGTTTTGGGACATAAGTTTGTATTTGAAGGGACAATGTCAATTATTATACCTATACGGCTTTACTAAAAGCGATGTACCAAAACAAAATGAAAAAATAAAGAAAAAAATAAATAAAAACATCTTGATAAAGACTATAACCTTTCTCTCTGGGCCGATCGACATGTACCACAATATATACGCGTGCTTTATTTCGGGACTGAGCACTCTTCGTATTTATACTCTTTGGCATAACTAACTAAACGAGTGAAAGAGTGAAAGATATACAGCGAGTATATACACACGTGTAAAACCTATAGGGGGCTGTGTATACAATACACGCGCTATCTCCATGCGAAGCACTAAGATACTAGGAGCCATTATCTAGCGTTCCTAACAGATATATAACCTAAAGTTCTTTTAAAATAATGGATGGAATATCAAATGATCTCGTATATATACATTGCGTTCCAGAAAAAACGAAACAGAGATATATCGATGTTCAATCATATCTTAATCACAATTATGACTAATAAATGTCACATATTTGTAAAGCTTGGATACTCTTCTTTCATTGGATGCAACTCATACGATACACACTTCACGCATGAGTGAATAAAGGCAATATGAAGCAGTCCTACCAAAAAGTCGTTTGGCCAACGATATCTGAATTTCAAAGAGATAATCAAATTTCTAGAAAGTTTATTTTCTGCCCTTTCTTATGACACCTCAATCGGGAAAAAGAGCCAGGGATGACAAAGCTCTGTTGGTGTAAAGTAATGCTTGTATTTCCATACAATTGTTCCTGACGGTTTATATAGGCCATATGTGACCAGGCACCACAAAGCCACCAACAAGTCCACGTACCTATACATTGCAACTGATTAATCGCACTAAATACGTTTCAGTATCCAATAGAACAGTAAATAATCAAAGAAGAAGACCCCCCCCCCCACCAAACAAAAAAGGGGGAAAAGTGAGTCATAACTGCAGAGTATATAGCAACAATTTCAGTTTACCTTTACAGACGAAGAGGCTTGAAGCTTGTTGTATAATATTAACTGCTCATGAGGATGATGGTGGAAATTATCACTCCCTCGGTGGTGTTCATACCGGCCCTTCTATCACCCCCGAGGAAGGAAGGGCCGGTATGAACACCACCGAGGGAGTGATAATTTCCATCACCATCCGATTACAGAGCAGTCCATATTTTGTTTTATATACCTCATCCTTTTCATCCTTTTCATCCTTTTCATCCTCATCTGTTGCCAAGTCACTCGCCATGTTGAATTCTTACGCGCTTCGCGTATATTAAGGACGTTCCACAGTTAAAGTCAAATCCATGTCATTTTCACCAAACTTTGCATGCAGTTACTTTGGTCCACGAGAAACCCAAATACGCAAAGAAAATTATAGGTCCATGTGCTTACTTTTTTTTTTCTATGGGACATTGAACTGTGCCATGATTGGGTGTCAGGTAGAATGACCTCATCGCAGGTTTTTGGCCATTGATAGGCCTCAGAATTCATATACAAATCGCCATTATTCTGTCAAAATCCATGTCATATTCGTCAAAGTTTCCAGCTTTGTAGAGAAAAGTATACTGAAGGAGGAAAAAGTTTTTAAAATGGGGGTCAATTAACTCGTTTTTATGCCAGCAGCGCCCTCATTTGGCGGAAAAAGTCAAAAACTCGCAAAACTCGTAAAAACTGCAGATGGCTGGCTGGGAACTTGTCCTGGAATGGGATGGGTTCGAAATAAGTCTACTGTATGTTCAAAATCCATGCCAGATTCGTCAATTTTCCAGATTTGTAGAGAAGAGTATACAGATGGAGGAGAAAGTTTTTAAAAGGGGGTTCATGCTCTCGTTTTTCTGCTAGCAGCACCCTCATTCGGCAGAAGAAGTCAAAAACTCGCAAAACTCGCAAAAACTGCGCATGGCAGGCTGGGAACCTGTCTAGGATGGGATGGGTGCAAAATAACTCTACTGTACTTTCAAAATCCATAACATTCTCACCAAAGCTTCCAGATTTGTAAAGAAAAGTATACCGAAGGAGGAGAGACTTTGAAAAAAGGGGGTCCATGTACTGGTTTTTGTGCTGGCAGCGCCCCAGTGTGGCGGAGAGTCTTAAACTTACAAATTCTCGTCGGAAATATTGCTACTAACTTTACTCTCAAAACTTGCTCGATTGCCTATTATCAGACATGTAACTGACATTATTATTATTATTATTATTATTATTATTATTATTTTTTTTTTAATTTATTTATTTCTTTTTAAAATATGTTTTTAAATTTATTATGATTTTGTTTTTGTTTTTGTTTTTGTTTTGTTTTGTTTTGTTTTGTTTTTGTTTTTGCTTTTGTTTTGTTTTTTTTTTTTTTTGGGGGGGGGGTACATTCACGCCCCCAGGCACCGGAGGCGGGGGGCAGAAGGGGAATTTCCCCAACCAATAATTCAAAAAAAAAGGGGGCAACCCCCTCCCCCTGATCCCCTCGCTAGAAAAAATACAACTTAATTGATTTCGCATTACTAAGCTGCCTTATGAGTGATCTCATAATCGTGCAAACCTTCAGTATTCATTTTTTTTTTTTTATCGCACTCTGTCACTACGGTCCCTACTATAATTAAAGCTCATAGACAGTCTCGGTAGCAAAAATCATACTGGCAAGAAACTTATCTAACATAGTCACATACTACTCTCCTTTTATCATAAGACACATGTACGAGATTATTTAACATTCCATTCACGATTTCGAACAAAGCTTAGTGTAAATATCTGGAAGAAACGCTTGGTAACGGCTTTTCAATGCCTCACGCTAAGACCATATCCACCCGAAGGTTTCCCGCACAATAAACCCAGCGCTTTGCACTATGTGTAGCGTATTCTATACACACAGCAATCCTAATGTGAGTAGTGTGTCTGGCCGTTGTTTGAATTTACATCCCCTCTTTTTTGGGCCAGGAATTGTTATTACTTTTCATCTCTCATTCAGTAAATATTTCACTTGAGGAGGAAAAAAACTTCACAGCATCTTAGTTATGTTAGTACCCTGCTTTTTATTAAGTAAAATCAAAGAAATCTCACGAAAAGTTTTTGAGGGCCTCCCAAAACTATCTGTTACCTTTAATAGACGCAATGTTTTTTTTAACATTTGGAAACCCTTTCTATTGTATATTTCGCCCATATTCCCCCCCCCCCCACACACACACACTCAAGATAATAAAGCTTGAAGTACTGCAATCAGCTTTGTAGTGCTCCAAAAGGCGAAGTATCGCAAGCATGGTCGCTCCACTCCCTTACATGTAGATAGGAGCAATGTATCTCAAATATTAATACTGTCTACCAGTTTCAACAAAAGCGGGGTGGTAGATTTTTCCTACTATCAAAGGACTGGGCGGAGAGGGGTATAATGAATAATTTTCTAGTGATGTGAAATGCAAGGTTTCAAAACGCAATAATCTTAATTTTCTTGCTTGCAGTAATCTGTTCTGTCCATTCTGTACAGAGGGTTGAAAATAGAGCAAAATCTGAATCCTATCTTCAAAATTAATCTTGAATTTAATGAAACTGATTTATGCTTTCATTTTTAAATTACCTCCAAGAAAATTGTACACTATTTAGCTAATGCTCATATCAATGTCAATGTTATCTGATATATAGTTTTTGAACTATTAAGGATCA